>CM074433.1:35455000-35607500 GCA_037101425.1 Elopichthys bambusa
TTTAGCCACGTTGATAAAAAAAAAAAAAAAAATCTGTTATTTGCATTATAATGGCCCTCTGAAGAGAGTTTGTGAGTATTGTGAGAGTTGAGTATGTGTTTTATAACATAGAAAAGTGAACTATTTATAATCAGCCTGTGATGAAGCACATATGTGCGTGCCATAAATAAAGTCTGAACTGTTTTTCATGACATGTCAGAACTACTTAGCATCACATCTTTAGCGAGACAGTTCATTATCTACATCTTCTAGGTATATTGCATTTGTTTAACTAATCATGTACAATTATACAGAAATAAGTAAGATTAACACATTCTTTTTTGTTTCACAGTCTTCATTAGTGATCTGATTTGTAAGCAACTGCCATACAAACTTGTAATTATCACACCATTATTTTGTCTCTGGCGCTGCTATTTTTTCGTCAGCTTTAACCAAACAGCCTTTGGTGGCCTTGTAGGAGCCAGGAGTAGGAAGTTATTGTTGATGCTCAAAGCTGAAATCAGTATGCCACCCTGCCAAGATGGCCTTAAGGAGACTGAGAACCACAACCTGAAGCTCACCGCTAACCTTGAGCAACTGCATACCAATACAGAGACGAATGAAATGTGCTCTCTAAGCTTTGGATGTGAAACCTCCTGCATCTGTAATTCATCGGCATCTAAATACTGCAGGCTAAATGAGATGGTAGAAAGAGAGCATGTTTACCGAAATGTCCCTTAAATGCATTTGCTTATGCCACCATCTGATTTGAAATCTTTAGTCTGTGTTTATTAAGTCTGATATTTATAGAAAGACACCAAACGCCTAAATTATCAAAGTAGCAGCTGTTTTTTATTTTTGACGTTGCCCTTAAATATTACAGATGAATTTGCTTAGCACATTAAATGAGGTTGCAGATTAATTTAAACTCCCAGTGGCGGTGTGAAGATCAGGTTACCATAAGTCAGGGGTCATCTTGCCTCCCACTTTCCACAAGGATGAATTTGCTCTCCTCTCAGACCTCTTGTTCTTTTTCATTACTGATATCACACCAGCTTTGGAGAGCTCTTGACACTTCATGGCTGTAATGTAGCCAATCATGAAAGATTCAGTGTCTGATATTGAGGAGAATAAGGGTGTTCTAAGGTCGTGCTATTCCTGGAGGATGTGGGCGATGGCACCCGGGGAAGCACATGTAACCCGTGATTCACTTTCCTCAGCTGGTGCTTCATGTCCCCAAGGCTGCTCACAGGGATTTGTGGTCCTCAATACAGTTTAGGATCAGCGTTATCTGAGATTTTAGCGAAGGCCTGCGGCAATCGTGAGAATCTGCGGTACAATATGTCGAAATTATAATTCTCCAACAGAGATCCTTAAAGGGTCAACGTTTTATTCAGGGATGTCCGTAGGCTTCTCAGTATTCAAGAGGATGTTAAATGTTCAGTTCTTATTCTTTGCACTTGGGACGGCAGATTTGTTTTCTTCCTACAAGTACTATGATTCAACTTTGGCAAATTAATAGGTTGTTGCTTGGTTTCTACCCTTACATTTTCTGACGTTTAAGTTTGCACAAGTGAAAAGAGGTCTGCTGAGGTCTGAGTCATAAACTCCTGTTTTGAGTGACAGCTCACAGGAATAAGTGAAGCATGGCTTTTTAAGCTTCCTCTGTGGACCTTTGGGCTTTTTTTATTCCACAAAAAATAGATATCAAGTCAAGCACTGGTAGAAATATCCTCTTTCATGGAGGAAGACTTCGAGACTTCTATATCCGTTACCACCCTAGAGAGTAAAAATCTAATTTTATAATTGCAATTTATCTTCTTTTGAAAAATCTCAACATTGATTCTTACAATCTGAAGAAGGATTGCAATATCATACAGCACAGTCTGATTAATTTTTAGTGAATCAGAAACATACGGCATGATCAGTAGTCTGATTCACGATTAAATGACTCTCTTGAGCAGGTCCTTTTAATTATTTATTAAAAAAAGACTCACAAGAAATGCAATTTACATCAGGTTTAATTTTTGTGTTTTACTGATTATTATCTGTTATATCTGTTTAACTGAACAGCATAGTTTTGGCTCTTTTGTAAAATAAAATAATGAAATAAAATGAAAATAAAAAATGTAAAATTGTTTATTTTACTAAGTCAAAATGTTCCTTGTGTAACTTAAAGCATTGTCTGAGAGAGGTTTCATTTCAAATGTAAGCAAAATTGTTAGCGTTACTAAAATACATCCAAATGAATCAAAATCAACTGAATCAAAATCAAATCAAATCTGGAAATCTGTGTCGAAACCCAATTGTCAACACCCAGTGTTGCCAATTGCTTTCAGTTAAAAGTAGCTAAAACTGGTCACTAAATGTTGCTAGATGATGTCATACTGGCAAGTCCACTGATCTATATTATAGATCAGTGGATGAGTCACAGAAGATAAGGTTTTTCCAAGAAGTTGCTAGATTTGTTGCTAGGCTTTTGAAAAAAAGTCTCAAAAGGGGCGGGGAAGTCGCTAAATCTAGCGACAAAATCGCTAAATTGGCAGCACTGGCCAGCCCTAGTCTTGGTCTCGTTCTCGTTTTCCTCTCTGGTTTTTGTTCTAGAAGAGACACATGAAATTACCTGAGGTCTTTTTCTCAAAATCTGAGAAGCGAGAAAAAGAAAAAGCTCTTTCTGTTGTTTAGGAGAAGCAATTGAGATATTAAAGAGTGTCTCATTTTTTACTTTTCTTTCCTGCAGTCCCTGCAAGAACTCTTATTGATTTATCAGTGCTGTATTGATTGAAGATTCAAATCTAAAATTTATGATAGTGAACAGCCTTAGTTAATCAGGCCTAATAGAATGAATGAATCTTTGTTAATAGGCTTCAGCAGGCTGTATAATTACCTCTGACAGAAACAAGTTCAATGTGTGAAGCAATTAGAAGCCAGGGAAGAGCTGTAGGGTGTTTAACACCTTACGTATGTGTGCATATTCTCTCACTCTTCCACATCTTTAGCATATTGTCTTCTACTTAAACCTTAAAAAAAATTTTTTTTTTCCGATTTCCCCTTTTTGTCTTCATCATGTTCTGGTGGGATGTGTCACTCCCTGTATGTCCTCTTCCAGAAACAGAGAAAATCTCTCACACTGACTGACATTTGGAGTGTCAGCTGTGATCCAGCTTCTGAAGCTCTGGCCAACAGGGCAGACACCTGTGTGAGTTTTATCTCAATGACACAGGGGACATTTCAGCTGTTGGCCCAAACTTAACAACACTATGAACATCTCTTTGTGTGAGCTCCATAACCACAAATACCATGGCATTTTATCACATATCTGATGTTATTTTATTTCAAGAAATAATTGTGAAGCTAAAGCCTTGAAACGGAGATTGAGTGAGGTTCAGATCTTTTGTGATTTGATTCATGCTGCTGTCTTCTTTCATGTCAGCAGAAAAGAGCAAATGAGAAAATTAATTTCTGTCAGATGGCCAGCTCCTCAGCAGGCAAAGGCCAGAGCTGGTGAGGGATATTTTTGCTGCTCACTGAGAAGCACTGATGACAAAGCAAAAAGAGAGGTGGAGGTTTGTAGCATTAACTATACTTTTCTTAGCAAAATTCAATAAGGATTTAACATAATTGTAACAAATTAACTTGCATTTGATTTGTGACCTATAAGTAGTGCAACATCTTAAAGGAATAGTTCACCCAAAAATGAAAAATATGTCATTAATTACTCACCTTCATGACGTTCCAAACCCGTAAGACTTTCATTCACCTTCAGAACACAAATGAAGATCTTTTTGATGAAATCTGAATGCTTTCTGTCTCTCCATAGACTGCTATGTGACTGACACTTTGACACTTCAAAAAGTTTGCAAAGAGATTGTAAAACTAATCCATATGAATTGATCGGTTTAGTCCAAATTTTCGGAAGACACAATCGCTCTTTATGATGATTAGGCTTTTATGCACGTGTAAACATTCATCAACGCACACATCAGTTGTGGTAAACAGAAGCCCAAGCATGTTTGCTTGACGCGTGCAAGAACCAATGAGGTTTATTCTCATCTTACCAACCCTAAACATTTGAATGGCACCGTATTTATTCCAATACCTGACAAGAAAGGCAGTATAAGGAGGAGACTGGCCTCTCATTGCTAAATAAAAGGGAGCAATTGCAGCCGCAAAATAAAGTCACACCTTTTAATTAAGAGAGCCAGTTGCCTTATTGCCAACTCTATAGAGAGAACCTGAAAAATAAATAATAGTCTTTTTTTTTTTTTGGTCTGGTCTCCTGTGCTAAAGAAGTAAAAATATATCATTTTGTCAGATTGAATTGGTTATTTGGCATGTTATAGAAATACAATTTTGGCAAACTGTTCTTCCTAATTCGAATGTTGGAACTCTAACCTGCATGACTGGACATAGCTGCCCGAGGGTGTAAACAAAATGGTAGCCAAGTGGACTCCTTCAAACAGGACTTTGCCCTTAAATCAGTTCCACTTTATTTATTTTTCTTTACAGTCCTTTGCTGTAATGTCTTTAGAATAGCTTTAAGCTGGGAGTTTTTTTTTTTTTTTTTTAATTTTTCAAAAGTCAAGAGTGCTCAAATGAATGCTGCAATGAAGGACCAGTGCTCAGTGCTGCTTGAGTGGGCTCAGACTAATCTATTTCTGAGAGCAGCTGGAAAACTCAGGAAAGCCAAATGTTATGAGTGTATTTTATAAGGTTAATTACATTTCTAACTATGCAAGCCAAAAATAGAAGGATAATTAAGGAATACCTGATTTTTCCACATTTAGAAAGTGTTTTTGTATGTGCTGTAATGTAAGAAAAATAGGATGCTCTGGCCTCTATCTTCATTTTAATGAACAAACCAACACTTCTTCCAATTTAGATGTGCATATTAAAATTATTCCAGAATAATGCCCTTGCTCTTTTGTGGTGAGGGAATCCATGCCTAGTTAGTCAACAGGATGTCTGGCACGTTGCACGCAGAAGCTAAGTTCGTTAATTTGTTCCATACAATGCTGTATTTGAATCAGCCGGAGGGAAATATAATCTTATTTCTCCTTGTTTCTGATGGCAGGCCAGAATTATTGCTTTTCTGCTTGAGGGATGCCTGGGGCTGTATCAAGTAAATGCAAAGATTTTATCCCTTTCTCTCTGCTCTGGTAGATTCAGACTGAGTTTTTCATTATTGAGGGTGTGATCTCTGCCAGGAGGCAAAGAGAGAGGCGAAGGGGGAAGCGGGGAAGGTGGTCAGCAGTGTGTCATTACAGAAAAATAGATAGTGTGGCCAAGTGGCATTGGCAGAAGTACTGCTGACCATGGCTGCTCTCTCTGATTTTGATGCATTTTTAGTAAGAAGAATTTTTGGTGCGTTTTTTAGCAATAACTATTGATGATTTTTTTTTTTTTTTTTTTTTTTTGTTGCTCAGTTAAAATGATTCTTGAAGTTAATTTTGTTTCATTAAATTTGTACAATGGCAGTGATCTGTTTGTGGTGGACTGTGAATCATTTTAATTGATCTGAGCATTATTTTTTTAATGAAGTTGATTTAATTTAGTACTCGAAAATAAAATATGGCTATTTTTATATCTGGTTGCATGCCAGACAAAAACTGTCAGTTGTCAGTGTTTGGTTTAAAAAACTATAAATTATAAAAATGCATTAAAAATGTGTATTATTGTGTAATATATTTTTTTTTATATTTTATATTACAGGAGCATAGGAAGCCCATGTGATCCAATGCCAACGTTCCCACTCAGTTCTTTTAAAGGTCCCATGACATGCTGCTTTTTGGTCCCTAGTACTGTATCTGAAGTCTCTTTCCCGAAATTCAGCCTTGGTGCAGAAAATTTCAGCGAATATGAGCCAGTGCCGCAATGAGCTTTCCTTAGGACGTGCCATTTCTGTGTCTGTAGCTTTAAATGCTAATGAGGAGGAGAGAGGTGGGGCAAGGTGGAGGGTGGGTGTGTGACCTAATAAAGCCGCGGTCACACTAGACTTTGAACGTGCAAAATTTCTTTCTTTCTTTTTTTTAGAATTTTTTTTTTTTTTATCGCAGGTATGAACAAGAACAACTTAATCATATCAATAACAATGGATGACATCAAATATAAATAATGAAGGAAGACAAATGCATAAAGTAGTGGAAGGAAAGCAATAAAAAAAAGAAAGAAAAAAAGAAAAAAGAAAGAAAGAAAGAAAGAAAGAAAAATACAGAGGTAATAAAGCAATTTACGTAACATTCATCAGATCATTATACAGATTCATAAATTTGATACTTTTTTTGTTGTTAATCTTTTTTAGTGTTATAATGAAATAGTTAAGGTCAAAGAGAAAGTGGTTTAATTTGGGCAGTGTTGAAGAAAATTTACATTTATGAATGTAATATTTTGCCACTAAAATAACTAAATTTCCTATATATTCTATATTTTGTTTACAATGTAAAAAATAACAGAATATATCACACATAGTTAAATCAATGACCAAATTAGATTTCGAAGCCAAAAAATTTGACAGATCAGACCAAAATTCTTTAACAAGGGGGCATTTGAAGAAAATGCAAAATTTCTTCGGATGCTGTAACGGTCGTGATATGACGTCACGGTCTACAGCTTCTTTTTTATTAACATGAATTCAACACATAACTTAAAGTAAAAAATATTTTCACATTCAAAATGTGAAAATATAGAACCTACTCGACTTCTCGCTTGTCTTCACATGATGCAAATTCGCAGGTCAGAGTTCGCCAAACTTGAACTTTGGAACGCAGCGAAATGCGAAATTTTTCGCACAGGCCTGCGTTTCCAGTCTCGGTTCCGTCAATGGAACAAAAAGTGCAGTGTGACCACACCAACCAGCTTGCGGCCACGGTACCATGCGCTAATGTTGACAGTGGATGTATCGCAATGGCTCGTAGACATGCAGTCGTTCAAGCTTTTCAGTTTGACCCAGAATCTGATCCGGATGGAGAAGCACCGGATGAAGAAGTTGCAACTTAGCGGCTACAGCAGGACGTCTCCGAATGGTTAAGGCCTTTGCACACTGAGTCTGAAATTTGTGTCCGAAATTTTCGCAAGTTAAAAAATAAATACGACCTCACGTTGTGTCAATCATGTTTACACACTGCCTCCGAAACTTTCGTCCGTAAAAAAAAAAATTCGGATCAGGTTCAATTTTTTGCGCTTTTCGCATCTGTGGCATGCATTTTGACAGACGTTTTGACAATTCAGAGCCACCGTACAAGCTAAAGTCCTGAACGCCGTCTGACAAGTTGATCCACGTCGTCTACAGCACAAAGCAGTAGCACTGTATGACAAACAAAGAGCGGAATATAACGACAGATTTTGCCAGTATCACTAGCAAAGCATCAAACTGAGCCACTGACATCCTGAAGTAAACTTTGAAACGCAGCTCCTGGATGAGGTGGAACTCTCCTTCCTCTCTACGCAATCTCAGGATTGGATGGACCCAATATTTCCTCTTTCCTTTTCTCTTTTTAAGAAGAGAGGACAACTATATCATGCTCACTACCTGAAGACTCCATTGTGTATTATTTTGCGATTTTTTTCGCAACGGATTCATTATTACGCATCGGACTCAGTGTGCAAGGTCTCTGTGCGTGACGAATATTTAAGATCATGAATACGAAAATTTCGGACTCAGTGTGCAAAGGCCTTTAGTTTAAAATATTGTGTCTGGATATGCTACTTTAGTTGGTTTGTTTGTGTATGCTGTTACAGTTATTATCATGTAGCTAATGCTAGCCTACGTTGTTGGCTTTTCATGTTGCGGGCAAAGCAGAGAAAGGGGAGGTAAACTTTCCCTGTATGACGACATATAGGGAAGATTCCAGATTGGGCCATCTGAAGCTGGATACCCAGGGCTCAGTTTACACCTATCTCCTTTTCTAGCCACTGGGGGACCATAGGCAAGCTAGGGGAACTCACATTAATGTTAAAAAAAAAAAAAACCTCATAAAGTGAAATTTTCATGCCATGGGACCTTTAATTTTCACTGCACCTGGTTGGCATAACTAAACAAATTTAGGTTCATCCAATAACAAATCTGTTCAAGCAAATTATAAAACACAATTCAATCGCAAGGACGTTTTTCTTAGTTTCATTCAATTCATTGAACATTTCTGAACATCTTGAGTATACAATGTAAAGTTGAGACATAAGCAAAACCACATAATCATAAACAATGAAATCTTGCAATTAGAGAACCATTATCCAATTATGGTGAGATTCCTTGTGCTTTTTAGGGGAGGCATCGATAAATGAGAGCGGCTTTTTAATTTCCAAGCTTTATAGCCGTCTCAAGGAGCAGTGTTCAATTAAGTCATAATGAGCTACAGAGCTTTCTTTCATTCCTTTTGTTCACGCTATTGAAATACTGCAGAATTTTGTTGACTATTTAATTCTGTAAATAGACAATAATATCCAATGTGAAGTGGTGGTAAACAAACAAATGAAGCTGCTGTGGTACAGTATGTACCATTCTGAAGAATGCAATTATTCTGTTCTCTTTAGGCAAAGCAAATATTAACTCCAGTATGTTTTGTATTCTTCCTCCAGTTTCACAGACAAGGCTTAAACCTAGTCCCAGACTAAAATGCATGTTTGAGCGGTTTTAACTGAAAGCAACTTGCACTCACATATCTTAAAATATGTCAATACCATAGTAGGAAAAATAAATACTATGGTAGTTAATGGGGGGCAAGATCTGTTTGGTTACTGATATTCTTCCAAATATCTTCCTTTGTGTTCAGCAGAACAAAGAAATTCATACAGCTTTGGAACTACTTGAGGGTGAGTAAATGATGACAGAATTTTCAGTTTTGGGTGAACTATCCCTTTAAGTCCCCGAATTGAACTAAGGCCTAATCCCAGCTTAAAGCCCTATCTGTGAAACCAGGCCCTTACCTTACAAATATACAAATCATCGGACAATATCAAAAAAAGGTTCTAAAGAAATTCTAGGAAGTAATTTTAGTGAGAAATTATGGACCTTTCACATCGGCTTTTCTCGACTCAAATTTTAAAACTAACTTAATTCTCTTATTCTTTGACTTCATGCTGTAATCTGCACTTTACCTAAGCACTCAACAGAGGTTTTATATATATTTCCACCCCCCTTGGTATGAAGAAACATCCTCACTATACCACAAAAGGACACTGAAAGCTCTGAAAAAATATATCATCTCAGCCACTTGACTGGTTGTTTAAATACTTTGAATTGGTTTCCATGGTGCTGATGAAAGTGGTTCATGATGAAACGTTTTAGTTGGTTCAGCGTTGCTTGGCACGGTTCCTTTATTAAGATAAAAAAGAAAAAACCTTGAAGCTTTAAAAAAAAACACTCGTCCACTACTGCCTTATACTTTTTATAGCAATCAGTAAGGGAACATGGAGCCCTATCAGATACTCTAGTGTGTATTTTAATGAAGTATACATGCATTTCCTCTTGAATAACTCTTATCTGTTCATTAAGTGTCTTGTCTTCTTAAAAGCATCCTTGCTGGTGATAATGATGAAGTACATTTGTATGCAGGAGAGTATATAGTTCTTTATCAAAGGTGGACCAGCAATCACTGCTTTGTTCATTTCAAGTGTTATTTTCATTTTCATATGTATGATTTAATGATAGTGAAGAGAGAAGTAAAATATTCTCTCATGATGATTCTGTTTTATCATATTTAGGCTGTTTTTACAATTGATTTGTGCCTTGCCAGGCACATTTTTACATTTTGCGTCCGGATCATGGAATATTCTTATCACCAACGTGATTTAAACTAGAGCAAGAAGATGCCTTCTTTACTGTTGCGTGCATGTTTCGGGGCTCTGGATGGCCACTAAAATGGTGGTGGTTGGGAATCCTATAATAAATGTGATAGGGAGAATGCAAATTATATGGCATCAGTACCTGTTCACTTTCAGGATGGATTTTGTTTATACTTAACTGATGTCATATAAAAAAGTGTTGTGTCTTCTTAAAAGTGAATCGCCTGAGTTAAAGATGCAATCCATTTGTATGCTATAGAGAGTATATATGAGACTTCACAAAGGTGGACTAGCAATCACTGCTTTGTTGATTTCATGTGTTACTGTTTCTTTTCTTTAAACATGGCTGATTTAATGCAAATATTAAAGAGAGAGAAAGTCCTGACAGCTGTCTGACCGTGTCCATACTGTCATGTTGTTCCTGTTTTACTATATTTAATCACATCTGAGTGCCACGGAGCTCTTCTGTCTTCCACCCCCTCAGTGTCTGACCCTGAGTCCCCGTCCACCCACAGTCCTTCTCTGTCCGTTTCTAGCAGGATAGGATAACTAGCGACAGCATTGTACTCTCTAACAGCACAGTGGCCTTTAGACCCGAGACCAGTGATACCTCACTCCCCTCCAAACAGCACGCTGGTCAAGTTCGTCCAATGCCCC
Source organism: Elopichthys bambusa (assembly GCA_037101425.1). NCBI lineage: Eukaryota > Metazoa > Chordata > Actinopteri > Cypriniformes > Xenocyprididae > Elopichthys > Elopichthys bambusa. The sequence goes on from CM074433.1 coordinate 35,465,417, forward strand.
TTGCCCTTCATTGACTCTCCCATTGTCTGGGATGGAACTGGGATAATTGGTGCACCAGTAAAGAATGCTGATTGGCTGGTGCACAAACCCCAGGGGCTTTCATTAATGTAGCGGCAGATGCAGCATCATTAAGCTCTGTCCTCAGTCATCGCGGCCTGAGTATGAAAAATAGGACGTGAGAGAGGGGGAGGTAGGTAGATAGAGAGGGAAATATGTCTTATTCTGTGTGATCTCTGAGGCGTCTTACTGCAAATGAGGTTCTCTTGTGGTTCTACCTGTCTATGTCTCAGTCTGAGTTCACTTTCATTGATTATGTAAACATTTGCAGCTCTTCAAGCTCTTCACAGCCATCGACTTCCTTTGAAGAGAAAAGGTAATCATGAAATGATCTGGTGCGGGATTTGTCACACCACCGGGGATTGTCGCGAATCAGATTAGGTGGTATCCTGCAAAGCTGTCTTTTTTTCTCTTTCGATCTCTGAAGATGAAGTGTCTCTTTTCCTGTCCACCTTGTCCTGGTGTCAGTAATATCCATTAGACTGATAGATGGTGGTAGAAAGATGTCTCTTTACCGGCAGACATGGGGACACATCTAGTCTGTCAGAGATGAATGGACCACACACTCTGAGTGGAAGGCAGGTTTTTATGCCAAAACTAGTCACCCCCTAAGAAAGAGTCTGACGTGATTCCACAAGAGAGCTCAAATCATTGTCTTTTAGAATTTCTTTATGAAATCGCATGCAATTCAGTATCATGTCTGTTGTAGATGGGCACATCCTGATTTTGACGTGTTCCTGGGTCAACAGTCATTCGATCATTCCTGACCAAAAATTTAGTCCTAACCATATCCCTACCCTAAACCTAACCCTACCCATAAATTATCCCTAAAATCAGAGGGAAATGATAGGTGATTAACACTGATGTAGAAGCACCAAACCCTGGGTGTAAGCCTAAACTTGACATAAACTGTAAACTTGTTCCTCAAATCTGATTGAAATGTTGTTCCAAGATTAACAAAGATGTTGATCTAGGAACATGTTGTACTTGGTGAAATCAGGTTCTGCTGTAGGCGGCTAGAAGGGTGGGTTATGATCATGTTTTTTGTTTGTTTGTTTTCTGTTGAAACTCTAAAGGTACGTTCATACCGATGACTTGACGATATCTGATGATACTTGAATCTTGGTAGCCACCGCATCAGCACATGCAGTGCTTATTTTCATAAAGTTTTTTATTATCATAATTGTTTTTTTTTTTGTTTTTGTTTTTTATTAATTAGCTTTATTATGTTTGCAGTTAATCTAATTCTAATCTAGTCACCTTTTTTTATATCAAGCATAGCATTAGTTCTGGCAGGTCATGTCAGCTGTCTCCCACGCCTATCACAGCATCCATATATGTCCTTCAGTATTATCAGCAGCTTATCATGTTGATCAGGAGCTAATTACCCTCTTCCATCCCCAGCTTCTCCTCTCTTTCATTCAGGATTTGGCCTTCTGATTCCCCTTTGAATCAGACTAATACTCAAATTATGTTGAACATTAAATGATTGAACATTAATGATATGCAATACATTTATGTTCTGTTCTGTTTACACTAGGAGGGTTATCGATGCTCTCCCTGCTCTTATCCATGCTAGGCTGCATGGATGCACAGGGAGTTCTTGCCCAGAACAGAACCATACTGCCAATCCAAACTGTATGCTAATTGTCAATCATCTTTGACAATAGTGGTCCTGACAGAAATAGCACTTTATACCGATTTTTCAAAGCAGCTTTTGCAGGGATAAACAGGAAAATAATGATTGACTGATCCAAACAGAGTTCAATTCTGCTGTAAAGCAGCTCTAAAAAGAAAATAGTGCGATTGTTCAGCTGAGATCAGTTCAGTGTTGATTCAGTTTCGTTCAATAACTGTGTAAAGATCATCAAATATGAAATGAGTTCAATTTAGTTATAAAACAGCCATTTGTAAAAAACAGTGATGTCATCGTCCAGCTCAGTTCAATTCTCATCCAATAGCTTCAGTGCAGTCAAATCAATAGTTTTGCAGAATATTAAGTGTCCCCAACTAAGCAAGCCAAAAGGCGACAGCGGTAAGGAACCCAAACTCCATTGGTGACAGAAATGGAGAAAAAAAAAAAGTCGGGGGACCAGTTCTCCTCTGGCCAAACGAATCAACATGGTGTGGTTATGATTCCAGGCTGCATCACAAGTCAGATTGGTAGATTCATTCAGAAATAACAGTCTTTTATTATGTACACACTGCGGTTAATTTGCAATACTTATAGCCTCAATTTTAATAATAAATGTGAGTTTGAGTACAGTAGTTGAACTCTGCTCAACTTTGTCCAATTGTCAACAACTGCTGTTGTTATCACACTAGAAATCGCCTACTTTTGGTTGCTTTTCCTACAATTGCTGTCAGTGTGCATGACTGTAAGGATTTCCAGTCTGCCGCGATAGACTCGACTTCATTAGACTAGAGAGGTTGTGATAACACTTACTTTCAAAGAAGTTAACCCAACTGCGTGTACTTTATCCCTGATCCACGATCGCTAATCCACTGATTAATGAACTGAATAATGAGTGTGTTTATTTCTCCATATCGGTGCGGGCAGTCGTTTTTTGAAAGTGTGAGTCATGTTTAATTGCGGAGCTGCTCTGTGTGATGACTGGGCTCCTACTAGGACCGTGATTGGCATATCACTCTCTTCGCTGAAAAGAAAACGAGTGAAGCGGAGAGAGAAAGATCCCTTCTCTGCCGTGAAAAGAATGATGATGCACGTTTCCAGCAGCAGTTATTATCAGCCCACCTCTGGCTGTGGCTGTGAGACATCATTATGCCCCTATTGAATTTTACTCAGCAATAAGCTGCCTGCTGCTTCCACTCTCTTTGGCCCAGGATGATAGAGTTGCACCGCCACCAGGAGAGCAAGTAGCTGGTGTCTGTCACCCAACCCAACTCCCCCAATCATCCTCCTACACATTTAACCTAGTGTCCTTTAAAATGGGACCATAATACTGGTGAGATGTTTGGTTGTTTAATACATGACAACCTTTTTCTTCAGAATAATCTTTATTTCTGTAGCTTAAGTATAGTAGTTTGTAAATTAAATTGAATCTGAAGCATTTTCTTAGGCATTTTATATGCCTAACATTAATTTGAAGCGTTTACGTTTGTCGAAATTTAAGCAAATAACTCTCAGACCCCTGGGAAAGAATATAGAAGTGAGGGTACAATCTTTATTCCTCCAGCATTGCTTCTCGCCCTCTCATCTGTAGCTGTGAGTCACACGAACTGCACTAGTTTTAAAAGTCATGTCAAGGGATGTCAGAGTTCCTTCATTAGCCTTTCCACGTCTGGATTTAGCCTTTAATTTCCATAATGAATGAGACCACAGGACTCCTTTTGGTTAAACATCTTCTGATCCACGTGCCCTTACAGACCGCGCCGAATTATTTATAATCTGTTCTGGAGTCACAGAATAGCAATAACCCATATGCAAATAGCAGACCGCAGACCGGCTGCTCGCATTTACCATCGCTGACAGCGCCCTTACAATAGGTGAGACAAAAGCATGTGTTGATTGATGTGGAGAGTCTTCAGCAGAGCCATTGTCCCTGTTTTCATTTATTCAAATGAGAAGACAATTCCTCTTCAACCCCCCCATCTCAGTTTTCATATGTTTGTATTTGCTCATAAGATTTAGCAGCAGGGCTGCGCAGATCTGTCAGCAGTATGTTTTATTAGACGTATGATGTGTCAGAGGACGTACTCACGGCATGTGATCTTGCATTAAAAAGCACAATGTAGTAGAACACATTGGTATTGAGACGTGTATTTTTTATTTGATGCACTTCCATCTTGACACTTTCTTTAAAACGTTAACAAAGGAGTTTATTGAGGCAAAATTCGTAGTTAATAGTTTATATAAAGGGTTAGTTCACCCAAAAATGAAAATAATGTAATTAATTACTCGCCCTCATGTCGTTCTACACCAGTAAGACCTTCGTTCATCTTCGGAACACAAATTTAGTTATTTTTGATGAAATCTGATGGCTCAGTGAGGCCTTTATAGATAGCAATGCCATTAAACTTCTCAAGATCCAGAAAGGTACTAAAAACATATTTAAAATAGTTCATGTGAGTTCAGTGGTTCAACCCTAATATTATAAAGCGACGAGAATACTTTTTGTGCGCCAAAAAAACAAAATAACAACTTTTCAACGATATCTAGTTATAGCCTATTTCAAAACACTGCTTCGAATCTTTTGTGTCGAATCAGTGATTTGGATTGCATGTCAAAATGCCAAACTGCTGAAATCACGTGACTTTGGCGCTCCGAATCACTGATTCGAAACAAAAAATTCAAAACACTGCTTTGAATCGAAACACAGGCCTCACTGAGCCGTCAGATTTAATCAAAAATATCTTAATTTGTGTTCTGAAGATGAATGAAGGTCTTACGGGTGTAGAACGACATGAGGGTGAGTAATAAATGACATTATTTTCATTTTTGGGTGAACTAACCTAAAGTGTGACCATAATTTTATATAAACAATGATTAATTTTAAATATTTTTTCCCTTTAAATACATTTTGAGAACTGCATACTTTATTAGATTCACAAATGAACAAACATCTAAATTTTGCTGTAGTGTATTTAATTTTAAGATTTTATTTAACTTTTATGTTTTTATTTATTTATATAGACGATACTTAACCTAAGCATTACTAAAGAGTTTACAGTAAATGCATTGTAGAAATGTTAGGGATAATTCTGTTTGCTTACACAGTTCTCACACTATACATGAAAAACATTTGTCTCGACTCCAAAGTTTAATGACGTTTATTTACCAAGAAATAATGGCAGACTTTATTCTAGTACCAGTAAGAATAACATTCATTACATTTTTACCACTTACAGCACAATTTACTCATGTTAATCTTATTTGTTACTTGGGACATTCTGTAAGGCTTTGCTAAGCATGAGGAATATTAACCGAGCTCATTTTAAAGAGTGAGACAGCTGGACTGAAAGAGCTGTTCTTTGCTAATAACTATAAATAAAACCATGTCAATATCAGGTTTTATTAATCATTCATTTGATGCTAAGGCTGTTGGTTTCATTATGAGGGAGCGGCAACAAGATTCTTAACATTTCACATTCTCGTTGCTGCAATTTGATGAGATCAAGGCGCTCATGCATGTGGCAAAACGTGAGCAATTAAAACATTTCCCAATCAATCACAAGTGAATAATTTAATTCCCTGGAGTTTAGCGGTGAATTTAGTTAGCTTTTTATAATTTTGACTACCTCATTTACCCGCCCTGCTGCTCTCTGATGTGTGCAGCCATATTAATTTTCATTGAACGCTCGGTACATCTGATGCAAACGTCTCTAGATTCTTTCTGTAAGATGACTAATTAAAAAGAAGGGCCAGGATCTGCCCTTTCTGGGAGTGAGTGTATGTAGAGAGTCTGTGTGGGTGGGTTTGCAGAGAGAAAGATCCAGTTGATAAATAGCCGTCTCTTCGTCTCTCCCCCCTTCACTGATCATAAACATCCCCTGATTATCTAGCTGACAATAGCCACAAATATTCCTCATTCTCATGATGGATTGGGAGAAGGAGACAGACGGACAGAGAGAGAGAGTGAAAGAGAGGGTGGCTGGCTGGCCTCATTTTGCTCCATCTGTGAACAAATAAAAGTAATAGGTCTGGGCACCAAATCACCTTTTTTGTGAAATTTGAGGGCTTTATATTGCTTAGACCTCTCCACATGATCTTGGCCAAATTTACAGGGTCACAATGACCTTAGAGTTGCGGCTTGCACTGGTTTTGTAGCAGGGAAAAGATATGACGAGTTTGCCTGTATTCTCTGCCCGTTTAATTAGAGCCCTATTGGGAAAAGCTATATTATTTATTTGGTTCCAGACTGGCAGGCCTGATTCAGTGGGGAGAACAGCAATCATCTAGCAGCTTTTAATACTTAGTATGCAGGTAATGAAATTTTATGCGAGTTCTGCTGCCGAACAGCCCCTTAATTGTGTCTGTTATGTGGAGAGAGCGGGAAAAGAGCGAGTGAGAGAAATGAATGTTGGGCTAAAGAGGCTGCCATAACCTCCTGCAAGAACTGCACTCAACAGTAACTCAAGTATTATCTAAACGCTATCTATTAGAAATGTGCTTTCTCCACAGCTGAATTGTAGAGGTATAGTGTAAATTAAAAACTCTCCAGCAAATTGACAGGATAGTTGACATCCATAGGACAAAAAAGAAAATGGAGTCAGTCATATCAGTCACTTTTGATACAATATGAGGGTGAGTAAATGATGACAGAATTTTCATTTTGGGGTGGATTCTAGAATTTTAATTGTGAATAAATGGATGTCTTGAGTGTCAAATTCTTCTTGAGCCTCCAAGAATCCTTTTTTTTTTTTTTTTTTTGGATGAAAATCTAAAGCTTGAGCTCTCAATTTTTTTCTCAGCACTTGTGTTGTTTATGACTGAAGTGTTTGTTGTTCTGGTGTATTGGTTTGGTTTCTGTCAAAAGCCGCAACAAATCCTGCAGAGTTAGACTGGCTGGAGAAAGAAGTATTGAAGGTCGTTGTGTTTCAGAGAGTCAGCTCATTTTTACCTTAGCAGGCTACTGCTTTGGTTCAGACCTCTGTGTGGCGACTTTCCCATGACCTAGGTATAATCTCTTAACTAATCTGGTTATAACTGCTGCCACACTATAAGTGATGCTAAGCCACTCTCACAGAGCAAGAGATAGTGAAAATCCCATCCATTCCTTTTTGATCTAATATGAATCTTCACTCCAGCTCTTTTTACATCTAATCTAATAAACCTTTCTTTCTGCTTTCCTTTCTTCCATTAACAGAACTAGCGAAAGAAAATGAACAGAACCAACAATAAACCCACAACCTTCAGATTACAAGTCCAACTCTCTAAACATTAGGCCACAACTGCCCCCATGAAAGAAAGAAAGAAAGAAAGAAAGAAAGAAAGAAAGAAAGAAAGAAAGAAAGAAAGAAAGAAAAAGAAAGAAAGAAAGAAATATAGATAGATAGATAGATAGATAACACTGATGGAAAATATAAAATATCAAAATGGGCTTTACAGCAGTGTTAATCAAACTAAAGGTGCAAGACAAATTACCGATCAATAAGTCTTGGTATTGTTCAACCTTTTAAAGTTGTGAAAGATCTTTTCTTCTGTATTGTGGTGTAAATTCAATTTAAACATTATCAAGGAAGTCCAGCGTACAGTACTTCAGAAAAAAAAAATGTCATTTTGGCTAAAAATTATAAGCTCAAGAAATTTTTTAAAATTTGAAGTGTGCATGTATGAATCTTTCACAAGACCAATAACATGCATTTAAAAAAATAGATAGGGTTAATATCCATTTCATGCTGACTCACAGTTGGGCCATTGCTATCAAAATCTATTGAAAAAAACAGAAAGTGGCACCCTGTTGAGTCGTGGTGCGGAACTCCTCTGTTGCACAAGACAAATTGAGTGACCGAATAGACTGATATATTTTGATGTTCGATGCTGTAGTCATGACTGTTTTCGCTGTGCAGCAAGGGATGTGGTGTTTTCGTCACTGGTTTCTCAAAATGCATTCTTAAGGGATCTTGTGTCCTTGGCTGCGCCTGAAATCACATACTCTCTTGAGTAGGTACTTATTTTGAACATGTAATTACTTCAAGACTGTTAAAAAAGTATGTTCGATATAGTATAAGTGTGTGTGGTATGAATGTAATCTAGATGTACTACATTCACTATGCTTGCTGTCATAACCTACTAGTGTTAGTTACGTCGCTTGAAAAAATCTCCAGCAATATTGTCCCTCTGTGTCATTATCATTACAGTTGCAGATTTCCCTGTTCTCATAGAATTAGAACAATTTTCAAAACTTTATAGTTATCATTATCGTTCTTGGTGTGTACAGGCCTTTACTATTCAGTGAATTTTCTCCTGTACGCTCATGGGATAGTAAAGTGTCCTTCTTGTGCACACTTCAGAATTTCGCTGGAAGTAGTAGGTCATCCCAACGCTATCTCATGACCAATTCATATGTATTTTACAAGGTGGCTAATTCGTACAAATTCGTACGACCTCACTCATTTGAATTCATTCGATTTGTCTAAACCCCAGTGAGGGGCGTTTAGGGGTGAGGTTAGAGGTTTCTTCTCCCCCATTCACATCTGTCACAATAATTTTAATTGATGTTTTACCTTTGCAGTTTAAATAAATGTAGTTCTTAATGTAGATTCGGGAGGAGCCTAAACAATCAGTCCTGTCAATCATCATTATGAGAGTATATAAGCAGCAGTCACTGCGTCATCCCAGCGACAATTCTTCCAGCATCCCTCCTCCTCCCCATCTCCTCCTCTACTTCTCTTATTCTCCCTCTGCACAGTACTGTTAAAGGGGGGTTTAACTTGGAACTCGAGCCGAGCTTCGGGTTCGAGCCTCCTTCAAGGACAGCAAGCCAAGTTTGTTTTACCATTAACCATTCAGAATGAATGGGCAGGCGAACTTGTAAAAGCCATACATTGCACATATTTTAACAGGGCATCTTGCTTTATTAATATTTATTATGATAACCATACTTTAACATTATGAAGGCAGATCCCATGAGCATAGCTGATGACGCTTTGAGTGATCAAGAATATTCCAATACACAAATAAGATTTCCTTTGATTCCTCCATCCTCATTTTCTTTCCTTGCATCATATCTCGCAAGATATCAAATAATAACAATTATGTAAGTAAATATTTAATAGGTTTTGACATCTGTGATGTTATGTTTTATTTATTGCACATTGGATGGTGCTGTCCCACTGCCTAATATGTGCTGAACGGTCATTTAAGCTACAGGATCACAGCACATCTCAGTTCTCACAAAGATGCGTTCTGTGTCCTCGTGTCCTTCCAAGTTCATTTTTTTTAAGGTAGACTGGCACATCTGGTCTTCATAAGAATGCAAGTTCATTCTTTAGGTTCACAGAATTGAGAATTGTGACGCAAAAGACAATCTGAAATACGATTTGAGCAGCCTGACTGAGACTCATTTGTAGAAATCAGGTTGTAATCGCATTTCAAGCTACCTTTAAAGCTTTTGTGTCTTATCCTTCTCGTACAATGACTGTACTTCCTGTCCCCAAAGGAACTTAAGCTTTGAACCACATAGAACAGCTGCAGCAGCCCTTTCTTTCTCTTCACTCATATTCGATTGTTGAGAGAGGGTTGAATGTAATTATGGTCTGCGGTGGGCGTGTTTGAACAGGTATGTTTTCCCTGTCTAAGTCAGATGCCTCCAAAGGTCATTTCCACCTTCTACTCTCCCTCTCTCCCTCTTAATTCTATGTTTGTTTCACTGTCAGGTAAATTAATGCACTCTAATGTGCTTTCAGCTGATGTGCCATATGTGTCAGAGAAAGCCAGAGCGTGTGAATTAGGTTCAATGTTTCTAAAGGTCAGCTCTTCTCTCCTGAACAGGAAAGCTTTTTAGTAAGACTGCCGAACCTTTACTTTGACACGTAGCTGTCATTCTGCATGGTGAAGCCTAACGTTTACTGCCATACTTTTCAGTACAGTATTGTTTTGTCGATAAACCTTAAATAAGTATAAATGAGCAATAGCTCATTGCAACATTTTTGCAAAATGATATCACGTGGCAATGTTTTTTAACGTTAGATTGTTCTATATGTCGCGTTAAATGTCCGGTGAGTGGTGCTAAAACACACTAAACCTGACCCAAAAACTAACAAATAGTGTTAACAAAAGCAAATAAGAGATGAAAATGCATTTTCTGAAGCAGTCATGCCATTTTTGCTTGCTTGTACAAGTCTTTGAACGCTTTTATTGAGAGTCATGACTTGTGTTTCATGGAATTCGAACCTGAGCACTCCGTAACAGTGCTGTAACAAGTTTACATAGCAGAAAAGCCAAACATATGGAGCTGATTATGTGATGCAAATGTCAAAATGTATTAGTTTACAAATCATGCATTATGGTAAAAGTGTTTTGAGGTTATACCATAGTATTGTGCAAGGAACCATGCAAAAATTAGGCTTTATTAATCGATAATCTGCCCCTATAATCGTTATTTGTGTAAAAAGGAATTAAGGTTGTTGGAGTTATACTGCCACTAGTGTGCATTTCAGCAGGGATCTGCAGTGAATTATATGTTTAGGCACGTTTTTCCAATGAGTCTATGTTGTCGATATGTTGGCTCATGGAATTAATTACATCGAAATCTTCATTGTGCCTTTGGTTCTTATCAGTGTTCTGTGTTCTTTGATTATGGCATCAGGCGATTCAGCATGTTTTCTTGCCCACGGAAAAGTGATAGTCATCTCTTTGTGTATACGTAAGCCCATTGCATTAATCAAATCTGCTGGAATTGTAAACCGGAGTCTGCGTGGCACACTTGAGACTCAAGTTAGTATTGCATCGTTCAGTGTTTGGAGACAAACAGCTCTTCATGAGACACAACAATGCAGTAGAGTCATTACTAATGGACAGCCTTGAGTCTGCCATGTTAAAATATGGAATTTTAATGGAATCAAACTGCAATTAAATCAATGTTGTGATTGTAAGGTTATGCTCTCTCATATTGTTGTAAGTCTTTGACTGAAGCATGCAGAAGCCTGATTATTTGCTTGCGCTTGAGAATTTACAGTAGTTTCAGTTTAAGAAACTGACTCAAAATATAACAAACACACAGACATCCTAGTATATTTAGGCTTATATTACTTTCCTTCACTGTCGGATAGGTATCCCTCTCTGGTGACTGGAGATTGACTGGATGCAGTGCTGCAGAAGAAGAGATTTAGCTGTATCCGAAACCTCCTAATGGTATCTTTAAGTCTTAAAGCTCAACTTCAAACAAACTGCTTCAAAAGCAGGGTTAATGCTATACCCACTTAAGGCCTCAGGACACATGCCTCCTTCAGGTTAGTGATCCAGATTACCTCATCAGAATATTTTGTCATCAAACATCCATCTCTCTCACCATTCTCATTTTGAATGTCATTGCTACTCTGTTTGTTTGTGTTCTCTTTCAATCCTAACTAGATTTCATTTGCATTCTCTAAAAGACACTGGTGCTTGTCCATGCAGAAGTCGTTCCATGTTATATTAGGGTGTTTGCCAGTGTCATTGCCAGTGCATTGCATTGTGGCTGCTAAGGAGTTGTGTCCATGTTTTTTTTTTTTAAGCATGTTTTTTTTTTGTGTGGTTACCATGGTGTTATGGGTGGTTGCTAGGGCTGTTGTTAGGTGATTGTCATTGACAGTCATTTAAAAGAAACTGCATTCTGGGGGAAAAAAAAAAAAAAGTTATAGCTAGGTTTATTTTGCCCCATTTTATTCTAATTCATTTAGGTATACTTCAGTTACAATGTCTATTTTGTTTATTTTTTTAGTTATTTTAGCAAAATATACGAGGAATCTTTTAACTTGGTACAAATAATCCATCAATGAAAGTAATGATACGTTGATCTTGGTTCAGTAACTGCTCATTAGGATTCAGTGAGTTCATTCAGTGAATAATGCATTAGCGTTGGGTAAAAAAATATTGATTTCTCAAATTTTAATCAGTTCTCCTTTTTATGAGCCAATATTGATTCTTAAATTCTAAAAAATGTTTTTATTTTTTTGGTCTATATGCTGTTTTCAGGTGATGCATGAACAACTTCACTAAATATTTTAGCGCACCTCTTATCCAGTAAATCGCATTAAAAACTTTATGCTTTGTTACTTTTGATATGAAACAAAGTCTCAGGTTTCAAATTCTGTCAATATTATAACAACAATCAAAACATAAATGCCGTTTGGCACTCTTTAATGTGGCGTGACAGATTTATGTAACGCCTCAGCTCAAGCGAAGCGGCCGCAAGGAGTGCACAAGAACTGATCATCTCTAGTTCCAGCAGGAATTAAACATGGATTTACACCTGAAGGTATGTTGAAAGAAACTGTACAGCTTACTTAAATGTATCATGTCTCATGTAATCACTCAATCAGTGTTTCAAGCGCGGTAAGACGTCAATAAAACAGTTTGTAAACAATATGTCACGTTACATTTATCTCATAAAAGCCCTTCAGTAACCATAGCTCAATAGTTAGTTTGACAAATGAACACTAGAGAGGCGCATTTTGTTAAATATATGTACTATATTACATAATTGTTATATTTTTACTTGACCTATTCTTCAATATTTCATGTATTTGTATAAATTCATCATAAAAATGGTTTTATCAGTTCTTAAAACCGTTTAAATGTTTATATTTCAAAAACCAATTAGAGTATAAACATAATTATCTAAGTTATTATAATAACATTATTATAAAAACTGCCTTATGTGCAATTTAAATGTTTATGATTGTGTAAGTACTGAAATGGCTGAGATTCACCGGGGGGGACCCTAGTTGGGGACATTTTTTATATTTTTAAACCACAGATACAGAAAATCCCATTATATTTATGTATAAAATTTGCATATAGCATTTGGATGGTATTACATAAAAGATAGAAATCCTCTACATTTTGAACTGGAACTCCGTCCCCCTCACTATACTCAATATCAATATCGAATCAAATTGAATTCAAATCGGAACTGAATTGAAACCTAAGCTCAAAGAGTAATTTGTTTGTGTACTACACTGTGCTGTAGGCCTATATTTTTGATCCACTAAAAACTGGTTCAGAAGAGTCATTTTTGTATTTGGCCTTTTTTTTTTTTCTCATTGTATTCAATTCAGGCTGCAAATTTTGATCAAATATGACTTAATAATATTAATAATATGACATAAATGATGCATAACTGAGATGTCCAATAAGTCTCTTAAGCTTTGGCAGGGCTATTTATTTAGAGGACTCGTTACATGCCTTAGCAACAACCATTCAGACCACTGCCTCATTCCAATGTTGGTTTGGTTTGTTTGGTCCTTTTTTTTGTCCGTCACAAAAGGTCAAATGGCTCAAAGTCACTTGGGTCAAGTGGGCTGTCATAGAACTACCTATGTTTTCTTAACCATTTTAGCCATTCTGTGAGTGTAAGTGCTGGTGTTCAGAATGAAGACAGCATTAAACTGTAGAAGACTTGTTGGGACTGAAAATATTATTCGGGTAGCTTTCATCTGAGGAAGCGGTTGTGATGGATAACCCAGTGGCGCCACAGGTACACATCCATTTTGTTTAAATGACCTTGAGAAGAAAGTCCCAGTATGAAGCAGCCCCAACTGAGAGATTACATTTATTTTCCTCTGAAAATGACAAGCCTTCTGGCCTCCGTAGCCTCCCTTGCCGGCTCACCTGTGAGTCGGGCACATGGCTAGCCACTGAATGCTGATCCTGATGAAAAAGTGAGAGAAGAGGAAAAAAATCGTGACCTGGATGTGGGAATGGGTAATCTGGGGAATTACACTGCCTTTGAGAGCTCTATCATCTGCTCTGTGACTGAAAGAGCAGACCTATCAATCACACGCCAGACTTTGACCCCTTGTGCTTATTCTCTTGATGGCTCAAAGGATACACATTGTTGGTTTTGTGTGTTAGCAGGAAGGTAATAAAATCACATTTTGGACCATGTTGAAATAGCATCAATTATTTGCCATGCCTTCAGACTACGGCTGTCAATTGATTAAATTTCAATTAAATACATTTTAATTAAATTAATTACACAAGATGCTGATTAAATAATCAAATTAAAAGCATTTTAGTGCCAATGTTGTGTAAGAAATGAAAATAATTCAAAATGTTTACACAGTGTTTAGGTAACACCTCCTCTTTGAACCACCCGCTCTAAGCGGGACTCAAACCCAGGTCCGCAGGCATAGGAGTCGGGCGCTCTAACAAGGAGGCTAAAGATCATGGTCTCTAGCATCAGTCACTAGAGTGCCTCTTGTGATCAGGGGAGTGAGGTTTACACACACAGCTCTTACCGGCCTACGTCCGTTACATTTGCACAAAAAATCTGGTTGGGAAACATCAGACATTGTACATCAAAATGTAATTTCAGACATAATCTTAGTGTAATAAGCTGTGATATATGATTTGTGAACAAATGACTCTTATGAACTGGTCCTTTGTAATGTGTCATAAAGATTCACAAAGCAGTACTGATTCAGATTTGCTGAGTGAACTGTTTAATTGTCTAACACTGAACTTATGCATATGCATATTGACAACAGAGTTTGTTTATAATAAATGATATTCTAAAAATACAATATTATTGGTCATTTTTAGCATAGTTACTGTAGGTCCAGTAAATTTACAGTAAAACTATAAAGTGGGTGACATTGGAACCACTTTTTGTTTTTTTCCAAACAGGTGGAATAATTCATATTTACACTATACCGTTTAAAAAGTTTTGGTTCAGTAAGATTTTTACTTTTATTCAGCAAGTACTGTATGTGTTAAATGCATCAAAAGTGACAGTAAATACATTTATAATGTTACAAAAGATTTCTATTTTAAATAAATGATAATATTCAGTCTTTTGAACTTTCTATCCAATAAAAGGATCACAGTTTCCACAAAAATATTAAGCAAAATGTTAAGCAGCAACTCAACTTTTCAACATTGATAATAATATTAAATGTTTCTTGAGCACCAAATCAGTATATTAGAATGATTTCTGAAGGATCGTGTGACACTGGAGTAGACTGGAGTAATGGCTGCTAAAAATGTAGCTTTGCCAGATTACATTTTAAAATATATTAAAATTGAAAACAGTTTTTTTTTTTTTTTTATCATATTTGATAATATTATATTTTGACTGCATGTTTGATCAAATGAATGCAGCCTTTGTGAGCATAAGAGACTTCTTTCAAAAACATAAAAAAAATCTCACCAACCCCAAGTTAAGTTTTTAAACAATCTAGGTAAAATGCATTCTGTTTCATTCCAGTGCATTTGATGGTAGGATGAGAATCTTCTCATATATAAATATATATATATATATAATTTTTTTTTAATATAAATTCATGTTAAATTGACAGTCCTAGATCAGACAACACTCTCACTATTTAACTTCTCACAAGACTTGATATTCTACATCGCAAGACAGCCAATAATCTCACAGTGTCTTTTATAGACACAACTCGAGCGTTTTTAGAAAACTTGTAAAAATGTTTACTGCTTGCCTCAGCCTATGTTATGTGATTAAGTATGAGTGATTAAAAATATATATAAATAAGAGAAGTGTGATTACTGTATCAACTTGGGCTTTAGTAGGTCTGGAGTTCTTGGATAATGCTTATCCAACAGAAAATCTCTCTTCATACAGTTTTAATGAAGAGAATTTCTGTAACCACAGATGCAGAGGTGGTGTGATGTTTATGTTCCAACCTCGAAAACACATTCCTGTTAACTTACAAGACATTTTAATAGCAAACCGCTATCTTTAGAGGATCTCATATATTTTAATGTGTCTGTTGCGTGTGCTTACAGTATGCATCCTCGCTTCATTGAGTCTGTTAAATTCTACGGTGGTTTGTGGTGCTGTTTTTTGCTCTTTATGAGCTAGAATGACCTCCTGTAAAAGCAGAGCATGTCCTCCATACAGATTCGACCGAGCATTTTAATAAGGCTCAGCTGAGAGAAAATGAAAAGGACAGATACGTCCGTACACTGTGGCATCATTAGTATCCTGGAGCATCAGTGGCCTTTAGAATAATGAAATTCAGCAGACGTGCAACGGTCTCAATCACAATGCTAATAAAAATACATAGATTCTTTCCTGCACGTCAGTCATGGGCGACAGCAAGAGAACAAAAGGGAGAAGACCAGAGGGAGAGCGAGACAGAGAAACCAAGGGAGTGTGAGATAGTGAAGCAAGAACGACAGAACGGGTGAAAGTAATGGAAGAAGACGGTCAAAGACGGCGAAAGAGAATAAAGACAGACTGGTAGAGAACTGAAGAGCTTAATCTTTTTATCTGTATATTCTATCTTATTTTTCCTGTAGACTAAACATTGTTAAAACAAGATAAATGTACATGCAATGTACAGACAATAAGATTTGTTTTCAGACAATGTACACTACGGTTGAATAATGTTGTGAAATATTACTACAATTTAAAATAGCTGTTTTCTATTTTGATATATTTATAATGTAATTAGGAGCCAAGCACTGAAGTTGTCCAAAGTTTCACTTGTGTTTACACTAATAACTTTTGAACCATAAGGGTTAGAAACAAAATTCTTTTTCCTTTGATTCTTTGGCTCAATACGATTTGCTTGCACCCTATGACGTTATTTTCCGTAATGAAACTTTTCCCACCAAAAAAAATACTTTTTCAGTTCTCTTAGACGGTTGCTCCCATTTTCACGATTAGAAGAAGAGCATGCCAAATTGGACATGAGGCTATCTCTCTGCAAATCAAATTTCATACATTTCATCAAAAGTATGACCTAAGGCTACATACTGCGTTTCGGCACAGCGCCACCTACTGGTCTGGAGATAGCAAAAATGGCTATTTTTTGCTTATAACTTCTTGTTAGATTCAGGGCAGCATGCCAAGTTGAATGATATCCAGTTTTACCATATCAGCCATTTTGGGCATCGGCCATTTTGCATTTTGTTGCAAAATGCTGTAGTTTTAATGCATTAGCATATCATTACTAAACTCGGTATGGGTCATCAGCACGATGCCATGAAGGATCCTGAAAGGTTTTGAGACAGCGCCACCTAGTGGTGATATCAAATTTTTATGTACTCATAAATACAGTATACATGTCTATTACTTCTAAACGAAATGAGACTTTCACCAAATTTGACACACTTATTTAATGGGCACACTCTGAGGACACATATAAAAAGTGGTGGGATTGCGCCTGTTGGTGGCGCTATAACTGAACAAAATATTAAATTGCCACTAACTACAATAAAGTATATGAAATAAAATGCTATATTTTACTGATGATTTTACTTCTTGCTTGCTTCTTTGTGCTTGCCCCCTTAATGGCTGCTTGCAGCTATATTTTATTCCTGTAATCACAAAGCTGAATTTTCAGCATCATTACTTAAATCTCTTCTTGATACATCAAGAAACATTTCTTAATATTATCAATGTTAAAAAACAGTTGTGCTGCTTTTGTTATTGTCTTTATGATGTTTGTGGAAACCAGATATATTTTTTCAGCATAGAAAGTTCAAAAGAACAGCATTTATTTGAAATACAAATCTTTTGTAACATTATAAATGTCTTTCATGTTACTTTTAATCAATTTAACGTGTCCTCGCAGAATATTAATTTCTTTAAAAAAATCATGATGAGTGTCTCCTGGTTGTCATTTTTTTTTTCTTTATAATTGTTTTTGTTCTATTCAGTTTTTTATTTCCTATTCTTATTTTAATAATTTAGAGAGGCTAAAACAAGAAAAATAAAATGCCAGTGGGTAGGAAAAATATTTATTCTCTAAAAAAAAAGGCATAATATCTTATGCAATTTCGCTTAAGTAAATTGGCCTTGTTTGGGGGATTATTTTTTCCTGGAAAACAAGATGGAAAAAAAAAAATCCTTAGAAGTTTTTTTTTTATTTTTTTTTTTAGGATTATCTCAGCATTCTAAGCTCACAAGTGATGTGGTGAAACATTTCTGGCACAATGACAGTTGGAGGGCCATTCACCTCCTTGGTAGTGGCTGGCAATCCATGCTCATCATTGAATAATATATTGACAGAGTCCTTAATAGCAAATGGAAGTTAGATGATTGTGTAACTGCTGCAAAGTGTGTTCACAGGCCACTTTAGAGTGGACGAAATGTCAATAAAGACAAAGCGCAAGCTGATTTGCTCTAAGTGGGAGCATTTTTCGGCCCCCGATAATTGCAGTCATCTATCATGACTCTATTTTCTAATACATCCCTTCACGAGAAAAATCATCCACAATGCTGCGCTTTTGATTGTTTGAGTTTCCTTTCATTCATGTGGCTTTGTCCTGTGTCCAAATGAAAAGGGGCAGAATGCCACGATTACAGCTGGCACAGGTTAATGAATGGAAACATTGTGGTGCAGTATCGCGGCCTGTAAATATGAGTGTTTGTGCCATTTCCCTTCATCTTGGCATGCTGTGTTGTCCTCAGGATGTCTGACTCACTGGTGAGTGAATGATAGCATGGGAAATAAATAGCAGCTTCTCGGTATCATTTTCTCCTTCCCAAATTAAAAGTGGAGGATGAGAAGGAGCTCCGAATGGTTCATTTTGCAGTCTATCAGAGGGGATGATGGGGCTTTTTTCTCCTTTTGCAGGTGCGTGCACACGAACGCCCCCAAATCTCATTCATACGGCGCCGCTTAGGAAGCCAGCACAAAAACACTGATGATCATGATAACGGAAATGGTGACAATCAGAAAGACAGTGATCACGCACTCTGACATTTCATTTTTGTGGGATAGCACTGAAACCTTTTCACAGAAATCTTGCCAGAGTATTAGACAAATACTTTATACAAACACAATTATTGTAAGTACTGTAAAGTTAGACTTTTTGTCCTCTTAAAGGGACAGTTGACCCAAAAAAGTCATTTATGTACTCCAAACCTAATTATTTTCTTTGTTCTTGTGAACACAAAATGAGATATAGGATGTAGCTGGCTAGACTCTTTTCCATATAGTTACAATGAATTTTAAAAAAGGATGCAAGAGCACCAAAAGTACCAAAATATATATATTGTTTTTAACAATAGAATGAGTCATGAATCAGGTCTGTTCAATGAATTGGTTGATCTAGTTCAGGTAGAATCAAAAGAGTCTGATTTTGGAATTCATTGACTAGATTCAGTCACACTTGATAGGAATATTTTCCACATCTTTTAAACTTGTTCTTATACAAAACTATTGTTTGACTGCAGTAGACAAGTTGTATAGGTCACTTTATGGTACTTTTAAAGGGGTGGTTCAGTGTTTTTTTTTTCTAGGCTTGATTGTGTTTATGGGGCGCAGTTTAACAGTTTTTTTTTTTTAAAAATGCTGTATTTTTCATATATTTTACACCGCTGTTTCCACTGTCATTTTAACAGCTGGTTTGACTTGACCTCATTCTATGATACCACTCCCTCCGAAATACACAATGGGCTCAGATTGGTTAGCTGGCCCACTGTATTGTGATTCGCTGAAGCATCTGGAAACGCCACGCTCCTTAACATTAGTTGATACATGCGCTTCAGTGGAAATGTAAATAATGGCGTCTAAATTGCCATATCAAATTGAGCCCGAATCAGACCCAGATAGCAGTAATGATGAAGAGGGTCAAGCAGAACCTCTGCAAGCACGGTTTTTAAATGATGTTTCTGAATGGTAAGTATTTCCGTTTGTACTTGTATCAAAGTGTTTAGATATGCTGTCACTTGTAAATGTTAGTGCTGTTTGCTAGCTTTCAATATATGGTTTTATCCTGATTAAAGCTTTACTGTAGCTGAATACATGACTGAGTAGTAGCATTTTTGTAAAGATATCGTTTAATCTATAGTATGAACATTTGTTTGTCTATGAACATAGAAGTTTGTTGGTGTTTGTTGGCGTTTGTTGGAGAAGTACGCAATAGAATTTAGCTAACTGGCTAGCGAAGCAAAAACGCGTTGGTCTTTGTTTACGTCCTTGATGCAATCAAAAAATAGCAACATAATACATTTAACAGACATGTACAAACAATAAAACGTACTTACAGTTAGGGGCCCATAAACAGCAGCTTCTGCTTTTAAAGTGGGAACTGCTTCATCTTTCAGTAATAGCCTTTGTGCAAATCCAGCATTAAACTCGTGTAGATTCTGGAAGCTGTCTTCAGCGCCACATCCAGTGTAGACAATATCACTGATTATAATGGGTTCTATTATCTATAGATAATGTTTGCGTCGCACGCGTCTGGTGTAGACAACTCTTCCGCTTCCATATTGCCACGCGACATGGCTTCGCCCACTTTGTTGCATGTTCCCGTGGGCAGGGTTTTTGTTAATTGCAGGGTTTATGATGTCACCAACCCGGGAAGAAGCTCGTTGTAGTTCAAACCGGTCGTTTTTGTAGACATTAAACTGTCATAACTTGAAAAGACAATATCTCTGTTTGCATTGAACTTTCAGAGCTGTAACTTTGCAGATACTGTTTATGCTCAAGAACCAACATTACACACTAACTAAAAGTCAAAATCACAATGAACCACACCTTTAAGGATCTTTTGCTTGAAAGCTTGAGTAAGAGTGAGTAAAAAATGACAATTTCCATTCTTAAAGTAACTGTTCTTTCAAAACCATTTTTGTCCCAAAAATGACAGCAAAGCAGAATTTAGAATTAGGGGAAATGAGGCCTGTCCAGAATAAGAAAGAACCTTTATCAGTAATTAGTAGGATTAATATGGCTGATAATAATATAATAGTGTAGTTTCTCATGGCAGTGAAGGCAGAGATGGATGAACGGCATGAATCATCTGCTTTTTTCTGGTAATTTATCACCATGGTAGCCCAAATCCTCACTGTTTGCCTGTCTAGGCGAGTGGCCATCTTGGGCTTCCTTTCTCTGAAATCTTTGAGAATAAGTGAGTCTGCAAGCTCAAACCCCAAAGAAAATAAGTAAAATTAATGAGGAAGATGTGTTTCTCCTGACAGGAATGTGACTAAATTGTGCTCAAATGGTGACTTTATTCTGAGAAAAGATTCTTAGTTTTCATGCATGTCCTTTGTGGCTTTCAGAAGACATCTCAGCACTGTCTCACACTGTACTCAGATTTATCAAGGTACCAACATCTGCAATAAAAAGTCAGAGATTTCAAAGTGATCTTAAAATGTCCAAGTCTATATTATATAGGCTGTGCTGCCAACATTTTATAGCTCAAAACTACTTTGAATTTTTTTTTAGGAGAAACATCTAAGACAAAGTATGTAAATGAAACATAATTGAGAGCTCCGATGTTTAAGAAGGCAATTGATCTTCTCAATTACCATCCTGAGCCCTCAGGACCCATCTTTGGTTTTTTTTTTTAACCATTAAAATTGTGTGTGTGAGTATATATATATATATATATATATATATATATATATATATATATATATATACTTTTTTTTTTTTTACATTAACACAACACAGTGGTACTGGTGTCTTATAACAGCACATACAGACATATAAGCCATGTCATCTTACAATCTTTGGATATACATGTATATACGTAGGCATATAAAATGCAAAAACAAAATAATAAGAAATAATAATAATAATAATAAAAATAATACAGCAGAGCATATCAAAGTAAACAAATAAAAGGGACATCTTATAGACCAATAATTAAAAGGATATATCAGTCACTGAACATCTTCCAGAAAGTTCCACAAAGAAGACCAATTGTGCCAGAAAACATCTGATCTCTGATGCAGATCGTAAGTTAGTTTTTCCAGAGGTAAAAGAGTAGCGGCTTGACTTATCCACATATTAACTGAGGGTATCTGAGGAGCTGACCATAGTAATAATATAATTTTTTTTGCTAAATATATACAGAAGTTCAGTACACTTTCTTTGTCACAGTCAAGGCGCAGACCAGCTTTACAGTTCAGAAGGTAAACATTTGGAGATAATGCAAAAGTCCAATAATCTTTTGAATAATCTTATGGGTCTCTTTCCAGTAACCTTTTGATTTTATCACAATCCCAAAACACATGCATCACTGTGCCAATGTCTATCCTACATCTGAAACATAACTGAGAAGAATTGGGGAATATTTTATGAAGGAGTTACACAAGTCCTGTGGATAAATTTATAATTTTGTTCGTAGGCCAAAATTGAGACACCTTTGGGGGAAAACACATGTATAAACAGATATCCTCATCACTAAAATGATCCTAAGACCAACATTAGACAGCAAAGCATATAACTCAGAGATCTTCTTCTTAAGAGAAAATTATGAGAGAAGCTGTTTTTCCACTTCAGTAAGATCAAATCGTATATATAACCTTCTTTTAAATGTGACTCTAAAAAGTGCCGTAATTGAAGAAATTTATTAAAATCATTACTGGGCAGGTTAAATTCCTGCTTTAATGACTGGAATGACCTCATCTGACCATTATCAAATAAATGGCCAAACTCAGACACTCCTCTCAACCTCAATCAGATGACCAATATTCTGTACGGTTGGGGGAAGATCAGGTTTGAGTGTGATAGGAGACTTAAAAGATATCTTATTTGGAATAGCTAAATATTTCTTAACATCTTTCCACACCAAAAGAGTATTTGACACAGTGAAAATATTAGTCAGAGATTCAGTTTTTTGTATATTATGAATAAATGGCAGTGAGCATAACAGTCTAGGAAAGTATCTTAAATATTCAATCCCAGTCCAGCATGAATCAGATCTGTTTAGAAACCAACTTAACATGTGTTTAATTTGTGCAGAACAAAAATATAACTGAAAATTAGGGAGCGAATCCCCACCCAATTCCCTTGGTTTCATCAAAACAGAAAGTTTGAGTCTAGGTTTTTTATGATTCCAAATGTACTTTGAAATTAAAGAATGAATCCTTTTTAAAAAATCTGTACTTAAGTAACATGGCAAATTTTGAAACAAAAAATTAAATCTTGGAAGACCTCATTATAACATAAGACATTCTTATAACATTAATCCTACCAAAAAAAGAATTTGGAAGCTGAATTCGGATTGTTAGATGCGAAGGTGGGAGATCTGTGGGCCCTCTCGATGTCCAGTGCAGAGAAGTCAGCAGGCAGATCTAACCACTTAGGGATCATGTCTCGCAGAAACACTGAGAGTGGGCCGGAGCCCTCAGCTTTCTCTGGCAGACCCACTATTTTCAGATTCTTGCGATAGCCTCTGTTTTCAAGATCGTCTATGTTTGTCTGCAACTGATCCACCATCACCTTCAAGCTGGCCAGTTGCCCTTCAGTAGTTGCTACCGAATCTTCGACAGATGAAATCCTCCGTTCGGCTTCATCCAAGTGAGTTTCAGCGCCCGTAACTCTCTCGGTGAGGGCAGCAAATGAATTCTGAAGGCAAGACACAGAATTGGCTATCCCCTTTAGATAGTTAGTAATTCCATCGAGGCGTGATCCGTTGACCTTTATTTCTGATAAAATCAGCGACATATGTGTTAACGTTAGCGTCAGCCGAAGGCACGTGGTGAGTAGGCTTCTTCTTATTTTTTTCTTTAGCCTTCTGTGAGCGTGTCGAGCCAAAAATAGGAAAATCTTTATCGGAAGGTGTGTCTGACATAGTTATAAGTCCGTTCAACTAAATAAAATGAGAAATCGGAGGAGAGAAATGTAAATTACTTGAAAGTTTGAGCGGAGCAAAGAACACCAACAGCTCAATTTCTGAACAAGTTTTTCCACTAAATAAATAAAAAATTGCTTCAATTTCATCCAAGTTTTTGTAAATTTAAAAACTGAGAGAGCATAGTTGTGGGGCATCCTGAGGCAATCATGACAAACGGCCAAAAAATATGTTGAACTTTCCATTTCTGACCCCTGTGCTCTTGCCTTTGCTGCTGTTATAAAGCTGTAATTTTAAAGTCCTCTCTCTGCACAGCTTTCATCTGCACAGCTTCTTGCACTTGACAAGCATAGACCTTTTGGGATTGTTTTTACTATGCTTTTCAAGTGTTGAAAAGCATAGTAAGTTTTTATAAGTTTTTGAGAGGCTCTTTGGGATACCAGCCAATGCATAACAGGCACAAGATAAATAAAAGATTTAAATGTTAGTGTTTAGTAAAAAAAAAAAAGCACCATTAGTCCTTCTTTGAGATGTAAACAGGAATGTGTCTACATCTTGACCACCCGTACCAGGGAGGAAGCGTTTCAGTTCAGCCATAAATTAATATGCCACAAGAGTTTGAAGTCCCTTTCAAGATGTTGCTCTGGAATTCAGATGTAGCTGAGAAGAAGTTTTGTGAAGTGAATGAATCAGCCTCGTTTACTATCATGCACATATTAATATTTTATTCACTGATGTCGCTCTCTTTCAAAATGAAGGATAAAAGTCATACCCAGGAGTTAACAAAATGGAGGGGAAAAAATGCATTGTCATGAGAAAAATATGTATGCCTAAAAATGAAAATTCTGTCATCACTCTCAAGTTGTTCTAAACCTGTATGAGTTTCTTTGTTCTGTTGAACACAAAAGAAGATATTTTGAAGAATATGGGTAACCAAACAGTGGACTGTAGCCACTGACTTCCATAGAATGGAAACAAATACTATGGAAGTCAATGGGACCCATGAACTTTTTGGTTACTGATATTCTTCAAAATATCTTCTTTTGTGTTCAGCAGAACAAATAAACTCATACAGGTTGAAAGTGAGTAAATTATGACAGAATTTTTATTTTTAGGTGAACCATCCCTTTAAACACACTCTGGAGTGTCTTAGTAGACTTGATTTGCTTTTCTTTCTTTTTTTTAAGAATCAACAGATTTATTCAATGATTCAGAGACTCACTCCATCCATCCATTCATCTGAATGATGAAATCACTCAGAAATCATTCTAATATGCTGTTTTGGTGCTCAAGAAACATTTTTCATTATTAACAATGTTATTAACAAAAAACTGTTGTGCTTCTTAATATTTTTGTGGAAACCATGATACATTTTTTTTTTTTTTTTTATTCTTGATAAATAGAATATTCAGAGAAACAACATTTATTTGAAATAGAAATCTTTAGTAACATAAAAGTCTTTAATGTCACTTTTGACACACATTCATAACAGAATACAGTTGTAAGTCCTATTTTAAATGCTAAAATAGGTGTATTGTTTTCTTTCATGTGGGTTTCTGGAGATATGAGATGTGGCATTTAAAGCTTTAGATACTTTTGGGGGAAAAAATGTTATCCAGTTTTTTGAAGCTGCTATCTGTTAATTAAAATTTGACAGATAAACTGACACATCAGTCTGACTGCCATATTTAATATTTACTTTAAGGGATAGTTTTTTCATTTTCTCACCCTCAAGTTGGTTACTGACATTATTCTTGAGGGTGAGTAAATGAAGACAGAATTTTCATTTTTGGGTGAACTATCCCTTTAACGTCCCCATCACTATGGTTACATGCATTCATGGTGAGAAGGGCATCTTGGGCTTTTCGATTCACCTTAAACAGAATCTCAGGTATGTGGTCGTCAGCACTTAAGGGCCATTAATCCACCTGCACTCTCGGGAACAAACAGACTAGACACTCACAAATCGCCCAGAGAAATGGGCCTGTCCTAACTTGCTGACTAACGGCCTTTACTCCTGAAAGTGTTGCATAAGTGGAGATGTTTCAGGAGGTTTCATAAGACAAGCAGAGATGACATTTATTCCCTCAGCTTTCTAAAGTATTCAAACCTCTTTATTTGGCGCCCAGACTTCAGCATTCATTGTCTCTACACAAAGAGCTGATTTCTGTCCCACTGCTTGCTGTCCCATGTCAGCCACAGGATGCAATGACATTAATTAGGAATGGAATTTTTAACTTCTCTTGCAAGGATGCTGCTGATTTTCTTTATCCCTCTCTCTATTTTTCTCTCAATGTCTCTTTTATACTTCCAGTGTGTCCCCCAGAGTGACAAGACGTTAAAAGCATGACTCCCACATAATGAATGGATAAGTTAGAGCTTTTCAGATTTTTGATGTGGCCCGTGTGTAACACTGCATTGTCTCCTCTTCTTAAGATACGGATGTTTTCTCGGGAGACAGCAGACAGGCTATGAAATATTATTTCATAGGAAATGTGAAATTTACTCATGCCATTCTAATACCGTATATGACATGCGAAACACAATACTCTTGGATGACTTTAAAATACCTTAAAGCATATGAGTCACACAACTTTATCGTGTTTTTGCTAAGCTTGAAAGAGTGACCTGGACATTCTTGGGTTATACAGAAGAAAGAGCCAAATTTGAAATGACATGAGGGTGAATAAATGATGACCAAATGTTCATTTATGGGTGAAATATCTTGTTAAAATTTTGCTGCTGTCTCGGGAGAGAGTTGTGAAAAGGGATTTTATTCTGTGGTAGTTCCGTTGTCTTTATCTGCAGTTGCTTTTTGTTCTAGGACATGCTACACTCTTAAGTGCCATCTTGGTTTCCCATATGATTTAGCAGGGATTCCCTGAATAACTTTGCATTCATGTCTAAATAATAAAATATGACGTGATATGATTGCTTTGGGCACTGAGTACCCAGAACCAATTTACCAATTTACTTAGGAGAGAACTTTAATGGGCGTGTGTCCTAATCTCGGTAGGACCTTTCCCCTAAATGCCTGTCATTCCTAATTCAACATTTTTTACTAAAAGACTCTTGTCTCAGGCACTCTGAGGCTCAAGTAAACGGAAATTACTTTTATATAGTTTACAGACAGACGCTATGAGCAGTAAAGACAGATGCGCTGAGCCTAATTCTGTATTGAGTTTCTGTAATTGTTTCTTGTTTCCTCTTGCTTCACGCTAGCATTTGCTATTTCCAGTTTCTATTTGAGTTCAGTTTTGCATCTACTTCTGAAATATATCACTCACACTTGAGTTGTTTGTTACATTGCCTGGAACAAAATGGCTTTATGCAGAATTACTTTCTATCCTTCAGAGCAAGCTCAGCAGCAGGTGTGCTGGAACACTTCTGAGTTTAAGTGTAGAATTTTAGAGGAAATGAAGAAATTTACCAGACAAAAAAAAATGTCTTAATTCTGCCTTATTTCTTAAAACTGCCCTAATTTTTCATGGCGTAGATTCAACAAGGTGCTGGAAACATTCCTTAGAGATTTAGGTCCATATTGACATGATAGCGTCATGCAGTTGCTGCAGATTTGTTGGCTGCTCATCCATGATGCGAATCTCCCATTCCACCACATCCCAAAGGTGCTCTATTGGATTGAGATCTGGTGACTGTGTAGGTGTCACAGTCACCGTCTGTCTCACCTTCCCCGGACTCCATTTCCCAGCATCCCTCTGGTTCCTCACCTGCACTCACTCACCTATCACCTGCACCTGCAAGCCATCTACTCATCAGCACAGTTGTATAAAGGCACACTTCACCACTGCACTGTGTCTGGTCTTGTCAATGGATAGCACAATGTTATGCATACCTGGACTACGTCCATGCTACTTACCCAAGCCATCCAGATCTTCCTCCCATCTTCCTTCGTCCATTCTCCATCCGTTGTTGATACCATTCCTGCAAAGAGACATTCCTCAATTACTCTTCAGCTAAGTGGCTATTCATAAGTGCTTGTCCCATTACTCACCTGCATTCTCTGTCTGCCAGTTTCTGTGCCTCTGATCTAAATAAACTACCTGTTATACACTTAGCTGTCTGCCTCTGTCTATGTCCCTGACCGTAGGCCATTTGAGGATAGTGAACTCATTGTCATGGTCAAGAAAACCAGTTTGAAATGATTTGAGCTTTGTGACATCATGCACTATCCTGCTGAAAGTAGCCAACAGGAGATGGGTACACTGTGGTCATAAACCAATGGACATGGTCAGCAACAATATTCAGATAGGCTGTGGTGTTTAAACAATGCTGAATTGCTACTTGGGGGCCCAAAGTGTGCCAAGAATATATCCCCCACCCCATTACACCACCAGCAGCCTGAAGCATTGATACAAGGCAGGATGGATCCATGCTTTTACATTGTTTACAATGTAGTAGATCAGCTGTTTCTGAAATACTCAGACCGGCCCTTCTGACACCAACAACCATGCCAAATCACCTTTCTTCCCCATTCTGATGCTCAGTTTGAACTTAAACAGATAGTCTTGACATGGTCAAGACTAAGTGCACTGAATTACTGCCATGTGATTGGCTGATTAGATATTTAATCAGTAGTTGAACAAGTGTACCTAATAAAGTGTCTACTGAATATATGAGATATAAATATAACAATTTATATTTTAATTATATATAACATTTTTAAATTGACAAGTTTGACCAGATAGTGAAGGAAAAGCAGGAAAGTTTCCAGTATAGATAAATATAAAATGGTTTTATAGATTTGATTTATACAAACAAATTATAGGCAGTACATAATTCTTATACATCCATTTGTCTTCATTTTAAACACACATAAATACTGATTCTACAAATGTAATAATAAAGATTAAGTGTATGTGTCCAAACTAACAATGCTTACATTATAATTCTTATTATTCAGTTTAAAACTTTCAATGGTTCTATTAAATTTATTGGCCAACTGGCAAGGAGCGGTTTTATTTCTTCCCAAAGCTGATTTTTAGTCTTAATTGACACTTATTCCTGCCGTTCCACAGACACGCCTCCTCTAAAACACATGAACAGCAGAGAGCAAACAAAAGCATCATGAGAGACTGCGTTAAACTACCTCATGTCTCAAAGCATACAACAATACAGTAATAATGAACATAAATAACTAAAGAGCACTGACCCGTGCCACCTGACTGCTGCAGATTTATGTCGCCGTTGATAGTGTTGCCATTGAAACATAAATTTGAGTCACAAACCATGGTTTCCATCTCTTACAAATTACGGTAGTGATGGTGTGAATGCAGCATAAGCTTGTTTTGGTTCAGGAGGAACTTTAAAAGGTGGCTCCTGTTTTGGTTGCATGCTCTGTGACTGACTCGGTGTCTGTTTAACTCTGCATAGCATGATGTCTGCGCAAGCAGGGTGCACTGAGGTATGGAAATACATACCTTGGCAGGCAGGTAGGATATTGTGTTGATTGGACAAACATTTTATGGTCCTACACCACATCACCTACCCTGCCTTTAAGCCTATTCCAGACTGAAATCCATGTTTGGGCGGTTTTAACTGAAAGCAACTTGCACTGATATATCTTAAAATATGTCAGTGCCATTCTCAAGATGCACACCAGGCACGTTTATAAAAGCTACTCAAATGCCCTAATTGGACCTAATTAAGGCCTAATCCCGTCTTAAAGGGGACCTATTATACCCCTTTTCACAAGATATAAGTCTCTGGTGTCCCCAGAATGTGTCTGTGAAGTTTCAGCTCAAAATACCCCACAGATCATTTATTATGGCTTGTCAAACTTGCCCCTATTTGGGTGTGAGCAAAAACATGCCATTTTTGTGTGTGTCCATTTAAATGCAAATATGCTGCAGCTCCCGGCCGCTTTCCAGAAGAGGGCAGAGCTTTAACAGCTCGCACTTCGATTGCTCAACAACAACAAAGATGGAGAATCTCATGCAGCCAAAATGATGATTGTCAGTAACGGTGTTCAGTCGGACACTGATGGAGAGACTCAGGAAGAAGTTACAACTTTTAGAATGCAACTTGACCTTTCTAAGCGGTTAGGGGATAAATTTATAGTTGCTGTGGAGTTGATTCAACTCATCGACTAGCATGTGCCATCATGTTAATCTTTTGTGTAAACCCGTATGGACGCCAAGTATATACCATATAGCCATACACACCAGGCTAACATTTATGATTGCTATCAAATGCTGTGAGTGGTCTAATATTCAATATAACCACTAATATAACGAGACTCTAAATAGTGTTCTGTGTTCATCTGTGCAGCCAACAACAGAACAGTTAGCATGCTTTGCTCAAACTTTTGCCATGGCTTTAGAACTGGTACACCATTTTCGCTTACAAAAACAAAATGATGGCGCCGTGGGTGGAAATGTGCAGATTAAGGGCCGGTAATATTATAATAAGATCCACTTCCTATTTCACAAGGGAAGCGAAATCTGAGCAGCTCATTTTGCAGATAAAGGCTTGCCAAAACAAAATTACTGGGTTGTCCTTTTTCACGTTTTCTGGGATGCTAGATAGACCGGGGACCCGATTATAGCATTTGAACACGGAAAAAGTCCGATTTCCATGATGTTTCCCCTTTAATCTAAGCCCTGTCTGTGAAACTGGGCCATAAAGTGTTAATTTTGGACCCTGAGTTTAGATAGGAAGTTGGCTTATAATTAACTGATTCTTCTGTATCATCCTCTTATAATTTCTCTCGCATAATCACAATTATATCCCATCTCTGTCATTGAGTTTGCATTTCTTGTTGTGGTTGCCGGTGAGCTCACACTTGATTAAACTAACAGATCAGCTCGGTCCTTTATACACTGTTGAGATGCGAAATTAATTCCACCAGCGCAAACAAGATCAATCCTGCCCCTTCCCCTTTAAACAAGACAAATATCCTCAAGATGACTTTTATAATAAATGTGCTCTAATGTAGAAATATGATGGCATAAGCAGTTCTATTAGAGTGAGGTAGAGTGTTGCCTCTGCCTCAGCATTATCATTATAATAATGAATTACAGTAAAGTGGTATTTGAGCGTGTGCAACAGGGACAGGGACTGATTCATTGTGTTGAACTCGCATCATAAATGTGCTTTACTGGTATCAGTGCTGCCAAATTATCATCTGACTTATTGATTTGTTTATCCAATTATGCATGTTTTGTGTGGTATCATCTTATTGTTCCCCCCAATGGCATTTATATTGGACGCATGTTTGCTTGTGGCGACTTAACGCTCCACGTCTCCCGTGATAATTGAAAACGGGGAGCCGAGTCATCCAGCATTGTGCCAGCACATGCATTAGAAGATGTCCCCTCTCCCACTCATACAAATACTCTTTAAGGGTACAAACTATTTTAGTCATGTCTTTTTTGAGACTTTTAAATCAAGGATTCTATTTTAGGATGGGCTCTGTCTCAAAACTTAGTGAGTTATCTGTATAGACAGCATTTTTAGGCATAACTGGCACTAAGTAGGTTTTCAGGCTTTCGGACCTCAAAAAGAGAAGCAAAAGCGACATAAAAGTATCATACAGATGGTCCATGTTATTTTCCAAGTCTGCTGATGTCACACAATGGCTTTGTGTGAGGAAATTTAAAGCTATTCACTGACAATTTTCCCCTCCAGTGAGCTGTTAACTGCAACTGAATCACTGAATCAGTGAATTGAATCAGAGTATTAGATTCAGCTTTTAGTGAGGTAATGATTTATTTTTTGATCTGTTTCTCATATTGTATGATTTCAGAAGACTTGGAATGTTCAGTCAAACCAAAAATTATTCAGACATTTTTTATATATTTTTACTAGTGGGTGCAGGACAATATAGTTAATTTATGTGAGGATAGTGAGGATAGTAAAATAAAGTAAATTGTGACATAATATACCCAAAAACCCTTCATACTACTAGTAAAATTGATACTACCACTGAAATTATTCAGACACTTTGACCTGACCATGTCAGTGTTATCTGACATAATTAAGATACATTTTTTGACACAGTTTAACTCTTGTCATGTTTTTTTTTAAAACTATAGTGAATAAACTGTTTTAATGAATGAAATGTTCAAGGTGTCTGAATAAATTTTGGTTTGACTATAGCGCAATAGTCAAATTGATCATGTTTGTGATACTTTTATTGTGATTTTCTTCTCTTTCTCTCTCTCTCTCTCTCTCTCTCTCTCTATGTATATGTATATATATATATATATATATAAAATTAATGTTATCATGACTTTTAATTTTTGTACTTATGTGTGTGTGTAATGAAATATTTGATTTTTTTTTTTTTTAATTATTGTGAGAATAGCCATGTATGATAATATACTATACAAACTTTTATGATGTGTCATTCACTTTCAGTTACTTTAATGTTTGTTCAAGACATTCTCAGTTTTTGTCAAAAAAAGATCAAACAATTATTGACGGGTCCCCTACAGTACTGATTCTCGACCCCGTTGAACTGATTCTTTGTTCTTCTCTTCCTCTTTAGAACTCTTTACCCCCAAATGCTCCTAGTTTGTTTTAAAAATTTGCCTCCTCAGGGTTCAGACTCCAAAATAGCTAATTATCCCCAAGACATTTTTTCTCTCATTCTGTCTCTCTCATTTTTCATTCTGTCTCTGTTGTTCTCTACTTTTTGTTCCCAATGGCACCTGGGTTCACACTCTGAATGGCACCTCCATTGGCAGCACCAGTGTGTTGGTACAGTGTGTCAAAGTGGAGTGATGCAGAGGTCAGCCAGGTCAGTGTCACTCCCCACTGCTGCCCCAGGGTGGGTCGGCCCATTGGCCCCGTAGCCTGCCAGTCTGTAGCTGTGCCAGGCCCGCAGAGGTCAGAGAACTGTCTAACAACGGGGGTGGAAACTGGATTCAGCCGGATGTGACTGCTAAATAAAACAGCTGCGCAGGGCTTGCGTTATCTAGTCGTGCACAAACACACGGGCAAACCCACACGGAATTTGTGCCGCAGAACTCCGCTGATTTCAGCAGAATTGCAAAACTTGTCATTCACAAAGTTCTAGCATTTTTGTTTAAATATTTGGGCTAATCTGAATATGCATTCAGCTGGCAACAAGAGTGCTTTCACATATTTTACCATGCTTAACGATGCACTCAGTTCTTTCACCTAATATGAAGTACTTTTGAAAGACATGTCTTGTGTGATGAGATGTAGACTTCAGTCATATTAGTAGTCTAAAATCTGTTTAATTTCACCTCATTGGGGCGGTCGCCATGTTGAAATAACATGATCAGCCGGTTACTACTCATTGATAACTTATGGCTGGTATTGCTCAGTAACCAAAACTTTATGATATTTTTTTTAATGTTGTTGAAAATCTGTTGTTGAAAGGCTGCATTTATATGATTAAAAAATACAGTAAATATTATATTGTAATAATATTGTGAAATATTATTACAATTTAAAATGTAATTTATTCTTGTAATGGCAATGTTCTATTTTCAACAGCAATTAGTTTAATCTTTAGTGTCACATCCTTCAGAAATCATTCTAATATGCTGATTTACTGCTCAAGAAACATTTCTTATTATCAATGTTGAAAAAAGTTATGCAGAATAATATTTTGGTGGAAACCATTATACTTTTTTTGTTTCAGAATGACTAGAAAGTTGGGACCATAGGACCATGATAACCAGCAAAACTTTGACCACAAAAAAATAAAAATAAAAAATAGGAGGAAAAAATAAAAAATACTGAGTGCACTTGAGCTACTCCCTCATTATTTTAGCCTATGCTATACAGTTCAACTAGCCGTTTTAACTGTCAAAGACAAGAGGAGCGAGAGAAAAACGACTTTTGGCACTTTCTTGTGATCACTTGAATTGTATCTGGAAAGCTCTTAGCTCTCAACACCCATTTCCTCACATCACTGGAAATGAAAGAAAAAGGCCTTTAATAGACTTCTTGACCTTAGTTATTTTACAAAGCTTACATTAGGACAGCACAGGCTGGCTGTGTCCTTATTTGGGTAAGGAAAGATAAAGTAAAGATGAGTGTGTGTGTGTGTGTGTGTGTGTGTGTGTGTATGCTGCAGTCAAGCACAAAACTAAGATGACAGGCACTCTCACAGTCCGTTGTAATTTATTTTAATTGCATGAGCTCCTCTACAGTGATCTGAGGTAATAAAAGAAGCAGTGATCGATAATTTCCATTTTTGAAGTTAATTTTTTACAATCTTTCCTTCACAATGGGTGCGCCCCCTTGCTGACATGTGGCAGATGAATGTAAATATGTGTCAGAAAGACATATTGCTAATCAAGCGGAGCTTTGTGTTATATTTAGGCGCCGAGTGAGACTGTTCGGGGCCCCCTGTGGTCCCCTGGGGACCTGCTGATGCTGACGGATCCAGAAATATGAGACTGCATCATGTCTGCGTCTCAGCAGGTGAAAGAATCAGGGCGGACAGGTCTGCTCTGCTGCTCCGCTCCACTGGAATCATAAATAATGTGACTCCATGCTGTGACTTCCACCTTCTCTCTCATCACAGATATTTTTCCCTCATATTTACATAGAGTATAAGTGAGGCATTCTTTTTAATGAGAAAGATAATGCAGAGTTGAATTATGCATTTGTGGGTAAGGATGCGTTGTGCATCCCATATAGGTCGAAATCTGCATTCCTAGTAGCCAAACCTTTGACTTTTGGTCCTCATTTCAGCTTATTGTGGCCAAGCCCCACCTATTTGATGATAAGAGAGCTGACTGACATGTTAAGCAGCCAATCATAGTTTTTCTTGTTAACTGCAACTGACTGTAACTGCAGTCGTGTGAAGCCAGCCAGTCAGATTCAACCTGGCCATTTCAGCCAACTCTTTTGTGTGCAATATACGTCAGACTTTCAGTGAATGAATTTGTGGGCGGTCTGTAGGTGTGTCGTCTGAGGCTAAGACTACAGAATCCCAAATGAGGTCTAATTTCTCCATGCTGCGCTCCCTGACAGCGTCCTCTGTCTTAGAATGGATGGCTATGTAACACCCCACCCCTTTTTCTCTCTTCAGCCATCAGTCTCCTTCTTTCTAACGACCACCCGCTTGCTAAATAGTCTTTTAATTGCATTTTAATCAGATCATTCAAAGTTTCAACCACTATTGGACACTCACTAAAAAGCACAACATCTTCAGATCTGCGAGCTGAAGAAATTCCATTTTATTTGGCTCTAGAATAAAGCAGAAGATTCTTTAAATATTCATTAATATTATTCAGTAAGACTGCGTGACTGTAAGTGCATGTGAAATGTGTGCTGTCTTGGGCACTTTTAGGCCACATTGATATTTTGACTTGTATGTATGTATGTTGGTGTCACAGATATTCTGTTGTTTTTATCTTTGTTTTCATGGACTTTTAGTTTGTATTTCACTAGTTTCCTTTTTTCTTCTTGTTTCCCGCAACTATCTGTTGGCATGGTGATTCATTTAACGAGCACAGATGTCTGCATTCAGTTCATTATCATTATGTATTTAAGTCCCTCGGTTGGTTTTCCTTCTTTGTTTGGTATTGTTTGTGTCTGCTGTTTAGTTTGCCATTACCTTTGGATCTACCTGTGTTTGCTTTACTTTATTAAAGACTGTTGCTCCTTAATCCTTCTTTCTCTTCATTGGAATTAAACTTTGATAGAATACCAGACCAAGAAAAGTGGATGTATGGATATTGTATTCATAAACGTTATTCGGTTCGTCATACCCCGGGGTGATCCATGTCGGACCCTTTAAAGATTACATCAGTTTTGCACTGTGGGTGAATGGATCAACACTCACAGTGGATGAAGCGGCTGTCAACAGTAACATCAACGTCCAGCCTCATCTCGCAGATGTCTCACAGCCTGACCCAGAGCCCAGGCTCTCACCACCCCGAATGACGGATTGTACACCAGAGCCGGATGCTTCTGCCTGCCGTGACCAGTGAGCCTGTACCCAAGGAAAGGAGGACAGCACACATCATCACCCCGGAACTAAAGCACCTTGAAGTGTCTGACCAGGGGTGTGAGCCAGTGTCTCCGTCCATCGCCGTGGGAGTCCTCGTGGCATAAGAGGGAATGGATGCGAGCACAGCCCACCCTCCCACCACTGAGAGAGCACCGTGAGTGTGAAGAGATGGATTCCCTGTTTGCCTTGATCCAGCCAGTATGTATTTCATAATCTTCAGTCTTGTTAACCCAGCCTCCCTCTCCCACCACCTCTTGAAACAGCCATCAATACTGCATTGTTTTTTTGTTGGTTTTTGTTCTGTTCTCCCATCTGCCCTTCAGTCCTCAGCCTCTCCTGCCAACCAGTCGTCAGTGTTCTCCATCAGACCCACTGCATCACCACCACTTCCTCCTACGCCGACGCTCGTTTCATCCTCATTTCCGGTAATGACCATCCGCCATTAGGCCTTGCCAGGATCCCTCGGACCATTGGCTCCACCTGGGTCAGACATCACCACGCCTTCACTCCGGCCCTCCACCCCTTTGGCTTCGGATAGCTCTCGCCTCCCTGCAACATCTCCTTGTCCTCCTCCTAAGCTGCCTCATTCACACCACGGCACGAGGTCGCACCTTTTGGGAGGGGGCATACTGTCACAGATATTCAGTAGTTTTTATCTTAGTTTTGACTTTTAGTTTGTATTTCATTTCTCGCCACTATCTGTTGTCATAGTGATTCATTTAAGGAGCACAGCAGTCTGCATTCACTTCATTATCATTGTGTATTTAAGTCCCTCAGTTTGTTTCCTTCTTTGCCTGGTATTGTTTGTGCCTTTGTTCTATTTAGTTTGCCATTACCTTTGGATCTACCTGTGTTTGCTTTACTTTACTTTATTAAAGACTGTTTCTACTTAATCTTTCTTCGTCTTCATTGGAACTAAACCATGACAGGTGGCTTTTGCTCTCTCTTTAAAGGAATGTTCAGAATAAAAAAAAAAAAAATGTGTCCCTCAAATCAAGCAAAAAGTATGTTCACAGGAATACATGTACAATAGAAATGCCATTTATGCAGATGGGTTTTTTCTATTTTTTAGACTATTCAAAGTATATTAGTATTATCAGTTGCATTTGCTGGATATCGAACTGCTGGTACCACACTCTTTATTATCTTTTTGGATTTTTGGGGGAATTATTATTATTATTTGGAAATTATTATAATTTCCAAATTATAGTGCATGGGAGATGCATTCAAAATCTTCTTAGCTCTAAAATATCAGTTTGAAAAGCTTTGATTCTTCTTATGATCCCAACTGACTTACATTTTATTCACACCCTGGAAATCAAACTATTAATTCAGCCTTAATAATAATAATAATAATAAATATTTATTTTTATTTATTTTGTTGCATTCAAAATCCTCTTACTGTACGTCATAAATCTTAGTTTGAATGGCCATGATTCTCCTGTTCATGCACGTAAGTTCAGAGAAAGAGGTTAGCGGGAAACGTGTGTGTGTGTGTGTGTGTGTGTGCGCGCGCACGCATGCAAGATCCATTAGCTCTGTCTCTCTGCAGCTGGTATGTCATCTGTTCTAATTGGAGACACATTTTCACCAGGCAACACTGAAGCTGCCATGCATTGTCTTAATTAACCAAAACTCAGCTGCCTGCATTGGGTATACTAGGATATACACACACACTCAGCTCAATGTGCTATTACTGTAAAACCCTCCTTCAACACACACATACACAAAGACACCTCTTCACTTGGCTTAAGTCTCATCCAAGTGCACCACATAGCAAAATAAACCGTTTTTAATCACTGTTCATTACGTATAAAACTGCTGGAGGGGCCTAGATAGTTCTTCATTGTATCTGCATGAGGAAAAAAAGGAGAATTAGAGCAAGAGGGAAGGAAAGAATGATATTTGATCAACAAAGGCTTAATCCCATATGTGCACACCTTCAAATTCATTTGCTTAAATAATATTAGCTCCATTTGTCTGTAATTGTGCTAAGAGGTTAATTGCAAGTGCATTTCTCTCTCTCTTTTTCGCATTTACTCAGAATCATTCGTGAACACTCGCACACACACTGTGAGGCATTTTCTGTGTTCTGTGGTTCCATGGATTAGGTAAGCCAATGGTGATTTTGAGCATTTTTTGGCAATGTTTGGTCCCCACGCACCCATGAGCAGCATAGCCCAGCATGCACCTGTGACAATGGACGCTGAAAGCTCAGTAAATAAATGAACAGGGCCAAAGGAGGTGTCCCTCCAGACCAAGGCATCAACATAAACCGCTTTCAGCAAATTAAATGATTTTTGAAAGTGGCCATTACATCTCAGTTGTGCATTTATTTTCAGCAGTCCAGGAGTCAATTATTCAGCTTATACCATGGTTGCCACATTAGTACATTGTGTCAGGGTGTTTTTCCTCACTAAGTCACTCTTGTGTGCAGAACTGCTTTCTTAAATGCCTGTTTCCAAGCTCCTTTTAGTGTGTGTTTTTGTGTGTGTGTGTGTGTGTGTGTGTGTGTTTGTGTGCAGTATGTGAGTGATTACCTGTGTCTGTCCCAGTTCTCATACACAACACATTATTGCATATAATTACAGTGTTATCATCTGGACTTTCGCCCAGCTGCTGAAATTGCTGTTCTTTCCCTTTTAAAAAGACAAATTGAAATTGTTTGGCATGCAATTTGCTGGTCCTTTTCTGATACTTTTATTGTGATAGATTGATTGACCCTTCGAAGGTGGCAAAGTGATATTAAGCTGTAATATGTCCAAGACAATAGAAGCCAGTTTCTGTCTCTGAATATTCCTTATCACCGACAGTCTATCTTGTACTATGAGCATATGGGACTTTAAAAGTGCCAGGAAATGAGTGACATTTAGGTCTGTTTTTCACCTTTTTTCCCGGCTGGCTCCCTGCCTCCTACAATCCCCCCATACATCTGTGTCAACCTCTGCTGCCATTTGGAGAGAATTATTCACCTCATATTTGTGCCTGGAACATTGCTCAGTATGATACTGTATCGAACTCTTTTCAACACATCCACTCTATCAGGCTTTTTTTTTCTTTTTTTTTTCTAGCTCATTTTCAGCTACTATTGGTCTGCCCACCTCATTCGCAAAGTAATACCGCAGCTGTTAAACTGCAGCTAAGGTTCATATGTGATTTTGACAGATTTTATGAGTGAATCCAAAGTGAAATACACTTTGTAGTGTCAGACTGTAAAGATAAGCATGTTTTATGGCGTTCAGCTTGTATATTACATATCGTTTTTATTACTTTCAGCCATTATACACATGAATATATTTACTTCCATGTTATGGATTTCATAGGCTGACCCCAAAATAAACTGAAAGCTCTGTTTTGTCTCTTTAAGAGTTTTGTTCGCACATTACTGGAGCACAGCAATTGAAAGCTCATTCTAAACTCAGCATTTGTGTTTTTCTATTTCCACTAATTAACGGCGGTATCATTGAGCCAGGATGTGAAATGTGAGTTTCTCATTATGAGAGGCAAAGCTATGCACTGTAAACACATTCATATTCTAGATGCAATTAATCCACATGTGACAGACTCCGCTGTGACATTTTGAGTTTGGGGAATAATGATGTTTCCTGTCCTCACTGTGCTGACCGCAGGAACTGGCGCGATGGTGGGCGCGCTGAAAAAAGCACTTGTGGTAAATAATGTGCGAAAACTGTGTGTGTGCGCAACAAGAGAGAGGGAGCCAAAGGGTACGTGGATGTGTGATTGTTCAGGGCCTCCATTAGTGCCGGAGTTGCTAATGAGCAAATGGGGGTCCTTGCGGTCCCAGTAGGCATCATGAACACAGTTCAGCGTCACACATCAGAACATAAACCCAAACCATAGCATACATAACACATGTGCAGTCCCTCTGCCGCTGAGTACACTTACATGGCTGATAAACCTCACAATGGCCACTAAAAATGGCCAAATCCTGAGAGAAAGATGAGAAGGACTTCTGAAGAGGATTGGAATTCAGCTACCCCCTCTACGCGGATTCCTTGTCCGCTTTATTTATTAGCCTTTTAAACTCTATTACTCCTCCATGATCCTGTAACACAGAACTGTGCCGGGTTAGCCTAGTGCGCCGCAGCATAGCGCTTTCATTTCAGCCAAATGAAAAAGAGATTGAATGACTAACTATTTGGAACAAAGTATGAAGTATCATACAGCATTAACGCCTGCATTTTTCTGTAAGCCCTCAAAGACATTTACTAATACTTACGTCATAATAAAACTGTAGGATTTTCTTTCTTGCATGTTCACACTGTAAAAAATTATTTTCATGATTTGTTATCACATTTTTTCTTTTGTCAGATCAACTTCAATAATTAATGTGGTTCAGATAACATAATATTTTGAGTTTCTGTTGATTAAACCAATCGCCTTCATTAATTCAAATTTTTAATTTCAATGAATTCAAAATTTTACATTTTAAGGCAACCAGGTAACTTACTTTTTTAAGTTAAACCAACAGTTCTTTTTTACAGTGTGCTGTTTTCCATATAATGAAAGAATATGGTGAATAGAGGTTATAAAATGTAATTCATTCCTGTGCTGATAAAGCTTAATTTTCAGCAGCCATTTCTCCAGTCTTCAGTGTTACAGGATCCTTTAGAAGTTGTTATAATATGCTGATTTGGTCATACTAGGATTAAGTTTATCAATAATAACTTTACTGTCACTTGATCAATTGATTGCATCTTTGCTGAATAAAAGTACTGATTTCTTTCAAAATAAAATCCCCAAACCTTTGAAAGTTTTAAACACACACACGCACACACACAAAATCTTCCTCAGCTAGCCAGTGTACATCAAGCTGTAAGAAAACAGCAAGGTGTCGGCATGAGGTGAGTTGACACTGCCCATGTGCTCCAAAGGAGACTGTAACACATACTCGCAGTGTCTTGTTTTTCTCAAGAAGAGAATAAATATAGGAACCAGTGTGTGCAAGAGAACTGAAAGGATGGTCTGGATTTTGAGATTCAGGATGGGTCTGTGTGTTTGAATAGAGAGCTCTACTGAGACAAAGACAGGCTGAGCTCAGAAGAACTTGATGCATTATTAATGCAAGTTAAATTGAAGAAGCATCTTCCTGTCTGCTGGTTTCTGTCCGCATTTGATTGGCTGTAGTCTTTTTAGTGAATTGGTGCCCCCTTCCCTCCTCCTTTCCATCTTTCCCTGTATATCTCTCACTTTTTCTTCATCTCGCTATATATCTGCCTTCCTCTCTGGCTATTATACACTCACGTGTGTATGCACACATAATAACCACAGCATTAATCCATCATAACAGAGCAGATGCATTGATCATTGTCAGGTAGTGCTGTGCAAAGGATGATGGGCTCACCGAAAAGGCAGACCCTGGGGGATGTGTGTGTATTTGTGTGTATTTGCTGTTTAGGAGCATTATATCAGGGGTGTTTTCTTCAAGCTTCTGCTAAATAATCTGCAGTACCATGCTAAAATAAAACAATTTGTATTTGGCTGTGATTGGCTGATTACCCTTTTTAATGCGATAATGGCCATCTGTCATGTTAGCAAACTGTCTGAAAGAATCAAATTTATGGATCAGCTAGATCACAGAGAATCATATCATTTCAGAAATCCACCACATACAATGCATTGTCTGCATAAGTATAAGATTGCTGGTATGTTGTGTGTAGGTGTCAAAAACAAGTTCACAGTTAGCACTGGAGTAACAAACCCTGCCAATTTCACAAGTTATGTGTATTTGTGCAAATACATTTTTAAGTGTTTGTGGAGGTTCATGTGTCAGAGAGAAAGTTTCATTGCCAGCCATATTGACTATATGATGACACAAAACTACACTGTTCACCCAAACAAGCACACACACACACACACACACACACACACACACACATTTAGTCCATCTGCCCGGTTCAGAGTTTAAGCTCTAGAGTTCAGCTGGACATCATAAATGCAACTTAATGATTGCATGCATATGCTT
This sequence comes from Elopichthys bambusa, assembly GCA_037101425.1. Classification (NCBI taxonomy): domain Eukaryota; kingdom Metazoa; phylum Chordata; class Actinopteri; order Cypriniformes; family Xenocyprididae; genus Elopichthys; species Elopichthys bambusa. Next base: position 35,506,589 of record CM074433.1, read on the forward strand.
CTTATTAGCAGTTTTCCAATATTATTTTTGTCAGTAATTACCAGCTAAATATTCAATTGGTTTTCACACATTAGCGACGTGTTGGGGTCACACAGCTTGCATGAAAAATCAGGGAACCTATTTATCTAATATTCACTTACAGCCTGAAGTCATAGTGTCAAGACTGCATAGTTTAATTGAAAAGTGTGAAAATTCATGTCTTGAATATGAGCACCAAAGGTCAGGCATCGTTAAAATTGTTATTGGTAGTATGTTGAGTGTGTTTCTGATATTCACCATTCTACTGTAAATGTTTGACTAGGAGCTTGCATGAATGGTTTTGCATGGTTTTAGCAGTGATTATAGTTGAAATAAGTCAAACTTGTTCATTAAAATATTAGTCTGCATATGTTTGGCCATGTGATGTATGTATAAAATTGTTTTGAAAAAAGTATTAAAGACCATAAAGTATGAATGTTTATAGGCCAAATATTTTGTGCATATCTATCTATCTATCTTGCAAACACTTAGGGGTGTAATGGTACATGTATTCGTCCTGAACCGTGACGGTATGGAAGTCATGGTGTGGTACATACAGTCAGATGACAAATACAGTCAGTCACAGGCGATCCACACTCCAATTCAGAAGGGAGCACGTGCTGTAATGCAATGCTGTTTGCTAACCGCTACAACAGGAAAAGGAGCAGAAGAAGAACAGATGATCTGTGCATTAATATGTTTATGTGTAATCTCTCAAAGTGTTTTAACCGCGGAAAGAATAAAACAGCTTGAGAATAATATCTTACATAGCATTACATTTACCTCAAGTGTCCACAGCTTGTTATTCACTAGAGAAATGAATGAATAGATCTATCTATCTATCTATCTATCTATCTATCTATCTATCTATCTATCTATCTATCTATCTATCTATCTATCTCATGTCTGTTTTATAAACATTCAATCTTTTTTTAAACTTTGCCGATTTTACATTCAAATTTAATCCTACATTCTGTTCTATTCAAATTCAGTTCAAATAGGAATTTAAAAGGCATACTCAATTCATTTCTGAATAGTGCACAACTATGGCTAGCAGTTTAGTTTGCTACCATGGGGTGCTGTGACACGATTAAATGATGATTACATTACTGTGGGAATTGCCATGGAATCTCAAGGAAAAGGTTACAGAGCTCCCCTACTAAGTCGAAGAGGGTTTAGAAATTAATCATTACTTTTTCCCGGTCCTCCGAACGCTCAAGCAGGTGGGCATCTCGCTTCTCCATAAATTAGGTGAGCGAGTGAACAAAACAAATGGCATAAAAAAATGAAATGTCATTCTCCTTTAACCATAAATGAACCTCGAAGCCTGAATGTTTCCTCAAAGTTTCATTTTCCACAAGTCATTGATTCCCACACAGCAGTCTGCAGTTGAACATTTTGATTTCCTCTCTGGGATTTATAACCTCGCAAATCTATTAAATGTGGACGATATTCTCCATGTAAGTGGGGCAGGGAGCTCCTACGATGTGCAGCCGAATTGCTTAGTCACAGTCGACAGATGAAATCTCTGCAGAGTTACATAAAAGATGAAGGAATAAATGAATGAGAGACAAAAAATCTCTGGAAACAAGAGTCAAAAAGTCGCATCTCACTCGGAACTATTCGGCCTGTTCCAACAGCAGAGCTGTCAAGGAAGGCAGCTAAAGGCTAATGCATTGGTTACTTAATTTTATTCAGCAGCAACAATAATGATGCTTTGTGTTACCCTTTTTGTTTGTATGTAGCTGATGTTGTGTTGCTGAAGGTCTGGTATGTGATGTGTGTAGAGCAGGCAAGTTTGATTGCAGGGTTGAAGACATGGGAAAGAAAGGCCGACTGAACTGCCATGATTTCTTTTAGTCTTCCCACCACAAACTGTAATTAAACTGTAAAACTCCACAGGAATGAAGCTGGTGCACACTCTGGAGTGCTCTCCCACAGATTTTGTTACAATAAATACCTCAGGCCAATGAGAAACATAAAATAAAAGCAAATACAAAAGACACAGCAGTGTAAAATCAATGGGTTCTTTCTTTTGTGCCACATACACTTAAAAAAACGGAAAGCTCTGTTTACAAATTTGTCTCCATTTTTTACGGCAAAAATCTTCAAAGCTTCTTCCTAATTCATTTTTCGCCCTAATGCAGAACAAGTAAACAGTTGCTGTTATCCTACAGCTGTGTGTTAGTGTGCATGTAAATTTATGGTAATGTTTGCTATCCTTATTCCGTTTGAGAGTGAGAGTGTATACACAAGTTTAATGATGAATTCATCAGCGTTAAAGTAGACTGTAGGAGAAACACTGTGTCGCCAGTGTGCAGTTTGCAAATAAATGACCCATTCAGATGAGAAATGTTTTTAAAGTAAAGAAAATACAGCTTTCTGAAAGGACTTTAAGGATCAGTGTTGATTAGCATAGTGTGTGTGTGCGTGTTTCTGTGTGTTTCTGTGTCTGCGTGAGTGTGCGAAAACTAATAGTCAAACACACAAAAACACACAATTAAGATAATCAAAAACGCATTCTCGGAATATCAGATGAACTATAATCTCCTCAGAGCCATAAAGAACTTATATTTTGGCATAACAGCTAACATTTATGCTAATGGTCATGCTAAAGTGTGCATTATGTTGGTGGCCATTGTGAAGCTGTATATCAGCAGCTTTCCCTATGGTATATTAGTAAGTAGGCTAAGTGTTTACAAGTGTAACAAGAAACAAAATGTTTTTGAATACCTAAGTATCTCTTGGAAATGTCTGAATGTCTTTGTGTTAGAACACAAACCAAGTGGGATCTGCAAACAAATGATGCTAGCTCAAATCTAGCTTCTCTGGTCTAAACCACTCTTTCAATTATTTTTAACCATGTGGTCTTAAGGTCAAGACTTCTTGTCATTATTTTGAACAAGTCTGTTGCTTCATACTATAAAACCTAAAATGTGTTAAATGCCACTTATTTTTATATTTTGTTACATTTAAAGACATTTATACATTTTTAATTGTTCCTTGAGTGACCAAATACTTTTAAAAGACATTGTATATACACATAAACCTTCACATGAATACATACGAAAGGAGATAAAAGAAAAGAAATTACAGAAAAGAAATAAAGAATACTAAAAACACAAGTAAACAAGTGTGCTTTGAAATTCAAGTGCCCAGTAAATTGCAGTTGTATCATATTGCATCATATAATCATACTGCAAATATATAAGTAACGCCATGAAGACATTTCAAAATAAGAGGATAATCAAATCAGTTCTGTAAGACGTGGGTACACAAGGAAGGGATTTAACTGCCGGTTGTGATTCCTCAGTCTAGTACGAGTCAGCATTCTTGCAGCTGCGTTCTGGATGCTTTGTAATTGTTTGGTAAAGCTCTTTGGTAAGACAAGTCTAGGAACAAACACATGAATGAATTTTATATTGTCAGTAGTGGAGAGGATATCATGTACTTTTAGATTGGACTTAGTATAACTTTAGATCACAATTTAATAAATCAAAGTGCATTTGATTTGAAGATTAATCTTCCTACAGCTAGTTTGTTTGGTCTTTATTGATAGTTTTATGGGGGTTTAGGGCACTTGGGAGCCGATTTAAATAGGACAAATCAGGACAAACTTTTTCCGTGTTTAAGTGCTATATTCGGGTCCCTGGTCCATCTGCCAACCCAGAAAAGGTGAGAAAGGACAACCCATTAACTTTGTTTTGGTAAGCTTTTCTCTTCGAGCATGTCAAAAAAATGTCACTCCCCTAGTGAAGTAGGAAGGGAATCTTATTATAATATTACCGCCTCTTAATCTGCGCGTTTCCACCCACAGTGCCGCCATTTTGTTTTCGCAAACGACAACGTGTACCAGTTCTAACACCATGACAAAAGTTTGAGCAAAGCATGCTAACTGTTCTGTCACTGGCTGAACAGACGAGCACAGAACACTATTTAGGCCATGTTGGGCTGCTTTAGGGATGAGGAAGAGTGTTGTTGCCATGCCATCATTTTATGCCGGACTGCTTCACAAATGAGGGTCAGTTCAACACTGGATTTGCACAAAAGATTAACATGATGGCACATGCTAGTCGATGAGCTGAATCAACTCCACAGCAACTACATAAATTTATCCACTAACTGTTCAGAAACATCCAGTTGCATTCTAAAAGTTGTAACTTCTTCCTGAGTGTCTCCATCAGTGTCCGACTCCGATCTGAACAATGTAAGGCTGAACACTGTTACTGACAATCGTCATTTTAGCTGCATGAGATTCTCCAGCTTTGTTGTTGTTCAGAAACCGAAGCTAGAGCTGTTAAAGCTCTGCCCTCTTCTGGAAAGCAGCCGGGAGCAGCAGCTCATTTGCATTTAAAGGGACACACACAAATGGCATGTTTTTGATCACACCCAAAAAGGGACAAATCTGACAAGCCATAATAAATGATCTGTGGGGTGTTTTGAGCTGAAACTTCACAGACACATTCTGGGGACACCAGTGACTTATATTACATCTTGTGAAAAGGGGCATAAAAGGTCCCCTTTAATGTTATGTTATGTTATGTCATGTTATGTTATGTATATTTTTACAAATTTGGTCAAATATGGGTTGCGGCTTAATGACCATAGGATAATGTCGGTCGCATGGCCAAACCAGTTGAGAACCACTGTTGTAGACAGTCTTGATTAAACTGGTTAGTCATGGTAACAACCAGCCTGACCACCTTGGTGAAAGTTGTGACTTTTTCTGTTGCATTAGACACTGAAGTTTTTATCTGCTGTAGTCCAGGACATGTATTATATAGCAACCTCCAGACAGGAATGCTGCACACACACAATATAAGGCAGAAGCGTGTCACTAAGTGTGAAGCAGTAGGCGTGAGGCTTACGTCTTCTCCAGCCCTCTGCAGAAGTGAGCAGCCTCTCATTATACCCAGCTGGAGCTCTGACATGTCCACTGAGCTGGAGAGAGATCTCCAAAGATCATGGCCGCCAACCTTTCAGCTGATCTCAGATCTGCTTGGAGACGGCCGTGGAAAATAAAGACTGGGGGTGTTGGGTTGTGTGCTGTTTTCGGAACGGCAGCAGGAATGAGTCGCCGTCTCTGGTTGTTACCTTCACACTTACTCCAGCAGAAGCCTGACAGGTGCTGGATGTAAGGTTTACCTGACACACAATGACCATGATAGAAGGGGGCAAATCTTGCAGACACTGGTTTAAAAGACAAAAATAAAAGGACAACAGGGCACCAAGATAGTCTCACAATAAGACAGGAAAATCAGCACAGCTCAACGGTGTCCAACTGATTGAGTGACAGACAGATAGTTTGAGCTCAACCACCTCCCTTCTAAAACAACATACAGTAATTTCCCAGTTCTTCTGCAGCATGGCAAAATTAAGGACGTTTGGGGCACATGGAATGGTATAATATGTTATGTTATGTTATGTTACACTGTAAAAAGCACATGTGAAATCTACAGTAATTTACTGTGTTTGTGCACAGAAAATGACTGTAGACAACTTCACAGTAGAATACTGTAGATTCAGTCAAAAATTGTTCTTTCAAAAATTGAAAGAAGTACTGTAAGAGTCACAGTAACCAGCAATGTTCTGTAGAAAATCACTAGTAACGTCCAATGTACTGTAGAAAACACAATAACTACTTATGTACTGTAGAAAATCAGAATAACCTATTGTGTATATAGAGAAAGAAAACACAATACACTGACAGCTTGGTTGTCAGCCAATTACTGCATTTAAATTGACCTCACTGTAATTCAATTACATTTTCATTCTGAACAGAGAATACAAGAAGCAAATGTATTCTTTAATAAAACTTCAAAAAATGTCCAAAATCACCAGAAGTTCACAGAGATTTTATTGTTTTCAACACATTTAGCAGTAAGTAAAGAATGAATAATAAAGCTTGTTATAATGATGAGTTACTTGTTATGTTGTTATGTTATGTTATGGTTGCTATTTGATATTCTCCAGGACAATATTGTTCTTTATTTTAGTAATTAAATTGTCAGGTCGTGTTCACGAAGAAAGACAAAGGAGAACAGGTCAAGATCCAAATACACAAAGTTTAATAATTCCAAACAGGTAGACAGGTAAAAGTAACACAACATATTATAACAGTGATCGGACAATGAATTGAACTAAACTGAAACAGGAAGTGATATACAAACAGGGAGATTAACAAATGATGTGCAGCTGTGATGGTGGTTAGTTTCCATGGAGATAGATGAGGCAGGTGAGGAACAGGAGGGATGCTGGGAAATGGAGTGCTAATGCTGGTGACTGCGACATAAATATGCTCATAATAACAATCTTTTATTTGATCAAATGTTATTAATTTAATATGTTCTGGAAAATATTTTATTTTTTAGTTTAGTTTAGTAATTTGATAAGTTCTGGAACAATATTTTATTTCATTTATTTTATTTTATTTTGTTTATTTTATTTATTTTTTTAGTTTAGTTTAGTTTAGTTTACTTTAGTTTATCCATGTGTCTGGTCAAAATACTTCTCCACAGATAGAATAGCTTAAATAGGTTACCTCAATCTATCATTATTAGGGCTGGGTATTGAATTCGATACTTTTTAGGTACCGACCGAATTGCCTCGATACTATCGAGTATCGAAAAGTGTCATTCGGTACCAAATTTCGATACCTCTAAATGAACTAACTGCTGTGCGTTTTTCTCCACATATAGCACGTTGTGGTACTTAAATATGTTTTGTATTCCGACAAGCAACCTTCTTGGTGTACAGAAACTGATAAATCCGTTTTAGCGAATCAGCGTGCAGTATTCAGATCAAGTGACATGGCTTCTAATCTAGACACTTCAAAAAGACACGCTAGCTGAGGGAAGTTGAAACCTTGTTTGTCCTTTTGCGTTTGTGTGCGTGTGTGCCTATGTGTGTGAAGATCTGTTAGTGTGTGTTCACGTTTGTGTGCAGTGTGCACACGTGTGTTTGAGTGTTTTAAATGGAATTAAACCAGAAATTTTATCTGCTTTTGCTAAGAAACAAACTTTTAATATATATGTTTTGTGAGAATGAATAAAAACTGAGTTATCTGTTTTTGCAAATGAACTCTTCATATATATATATATATATATTAACAAAATAAAATTGAATAAGAAGAACAATTGCCGAGTGATTTAAAGATCTGCAGTGAGCCTTGAAACTGTTACTGACTTGAAACTGTTCATTTTGCATTGAAAACTATTTGAACTTTATTAACTATTTGCACTGATTTATTGTGTTGGTTACATTTTGTTCATTTGTCTTTTTTTCCCTTTGTTTAGTGGCTCAGGAGATTAGTCTTTGAGTCTGTAAAAAAAATGTCAGACTTAAAATATAAAACCAAAGATTTCTGAGGAAATGTAATCTTGTTAAAACAGATTTTATAAAATTGGTATCAAAAAAGGTATCGTTCAGGAATCGGTACTGAAGTCAAGGTATCGGTATTAGTATGGATATCGAAATTTTTTGAACGATACCCAGCCCTAATCATTATTGAGAGTTCCCCAGCCTAGCTAAGATGGTTGGGTTATCTGTTTTGATACTGTATTTTAATAGTGGTTTTGGGCACTTGTGAGCTAGTCTATAGCTGGTCTCTCAGCTAACCACCTTAAAGGCTGGCTTTGTCACCAGGGATGTGTCCCAAGCAATTCTAGGGACTCTTAGGTAATTTTTTCCTCCTATTTTTTGTATGTGTGTGTAGCAATGATATGTATCTGACCGTACGTTTGATTCTGTGTGCGGTACTGACCTAAGCAGATGGAAGGAGAAGTGTGAATTGCATCTGCAATTGCATGCCAACACTTTTCCCTCTCTCATTCTCTCTCAGTCTCTCCAGTGGATGAAACCTGCGGTGAGCACATGCAGCCCTTTCAGCCTCAGCAACTCTGAGTTAATGAGCCAAAACACCTAAAGCAAGTGTGTGTGTCTATGTTTTTTGGGAGGGGTGGATGTTGCATTGAGAGAAGAGTGTGTGTGGATGTGACCAAGAACGAGAGAAAAAAATTGCATTTGTGTGTTTGTGTGTGTGTGTCATTGCGTGGGCACTTCTCTCACAGCACAGGTAGGACAGATGGAGACCTACACCAATTATCAAACTGCTCAATTGCGTAAAGACCTTCACAGGCATAAAAAAAGAGAGAGTATGTGAGGGAACAATGACACCTGAGAACGGTTGCAAGGTGAGGGCATTGTAGACCCTTCAAGTGCTCCGATCTGGAGAGCCCAGCATGATGCCGTTAGATCGCCAAACTCCGTTTAACATTGAGAGAATACTGTGGTACAAAGCATGATTTTTCCAGCCACAGGGCTTATCTGTAGCCCAACTCCATGGATGAAAAAAACTCAGTTCTGTTTCCACCAACACTTCACAGGCTTCATGCTGGGTCCCCTACTGAAAATATCTTCCAATCTTCACACCATGGAGTTTCAGTGTTTAAAAATGCACATAATACTCTCATTCTGCATGTGTTCTTTGTCTCATGCTGTGCATTTGAGGAAAAAATCCATGGGGAGGTAGACATAGTGCCCCCTAGAGTGTGAAGTGGGCCATCAGACATAGAAATTGACAGAAAGCAGTCAAGCAAATGATGTTATTTATTAAATTTTTACAATAGAAGAGTGCTGGCCATAAATACCAGGACGGGCTGTAATCATGGACCACTTTATTTACAATAGAAAGTACTTTTTTCATCAAACAGTGTCTCCTGACATGCTGGCTTTCTGTGCCCTTTTCTCACTGTCCTTTCACTGTTTTTTTTGTTTTTTTTTTTGTTTTTTTTTAAATGTAAAACTTTTTTGCTGCGATTACAGGTAAAAGGGCTATGCATAATCGTCAAAAGCAATTATATTGTGGCAGGTCATTCGCATTAGACCTGTCATTACTCAATGCCAATTCCAGAGAGCCCGTGACAGCTGTGAGTAATGACAGGGGAGAGAGACAAGGCTAGACTTTGATATGTCCACCTCTTGCGACAGGGATGGAGGGGTTCACAGAGGCAGTTAACAGTCGAGAAGATCTTAATGACAAACCTTCAGGTGGATGGTTTGAAATGTTATGAGTGAATCTGTGATCCGCGGTATAATGTGATGCAAGGTACTATCCGTTCCCATGGTGTATTTATAGTAAAGCTGCTAATTTAACCTGTCAGTGCAATACATTTCAGGAGAGCAGGTTTAGCCTGAACAATGTGTGATAATGTGATAAAAGTTGAAAATGTTCCATTAGTGTTGCTCGTTAATGCTACCATTTTTATTTAGCGTTAGGGATTTTAACATAATCCTAAGTATTGAACCTTGTCTGCGTAACTTGACCCACGGTCAATTCGGACAATTTTTTCTACATAAATTTTAGAAAAAGCATATTTTTAAAAATTTTATTAGCAGGTCTGTTCATGTTGGCCAAGTGCAACTTGGCCAAGTGCACAGTCACCTAGCAACATCCTAGAAACCACATAGAAGCAACCTTACTTCACAAAATGTAGTGTAGGATTTTATTGCATATTGAAGCAACTCCACTGAGGTAATATACATTTATGTAAGCATTTATGTAAGTACGAGAGGCTGTTCTATATTGTAAATAAGTCATGGCTGAAGGGCGATGTTAGGTACAACGCGAAGCCCCTTCAGCCGTGACTTATTCACGATACAGCACTATCCTCGAGTACCTTATTGCTTTTATAAAACAGTTACCACACAAATATTAAAGCCAAAAATATGTATCAATTCAACTTTCATGAAGTAAACTTTCACTAAAGCCTTCATTCCGCCGGAAAAAATAGTCCCTGACCACGAACAGCAACAGAAGTTACATTATTACTTCATTAGATGGCGGCAAAGACTGTCTTTATGAGTGTGTCAGTCAGTAGCGAAGACTTTTACATTTAAAAGACTGAACTGTTGTGAACACAGAACAAGACGCAACTGACTAGCGCTGTCAGTCACGGGAAAACCCCTTAACTGTTAAAAGGACAGGATAATACATCGGACATTTAAACCGATTTTTTATTATGAACATAGGACTGACCTGAAGGAAAATGCTAAATCTGAATGCAGGTAATAAATTCACTCACTCGATCTCTTTCTCACAACACTCTTCTTCATAATACAGTAAGCTTCAATTAACAATATCAATCGAGAACATACAGTTTGCATTGCTAAGAGTGCTGTGTAGTGATACACAGAACCGTTGGGTGAAGCGGTCATAGCCGTGTTTTATCATGAATAAAGGACAGGAACTAACCGTTTATAAATATTAGTGTTGTCACGGTACCAAAATTCCAGTAGCTGGTACCAATACCAGTAAAATTTTACGGTTCTCGGCACCAATTTTGGTACCACAGGAAAATCTGTTGGAACTATTTTACTCTTTTATTTAACTAGCCTATTTTTAAAAACATATTAAATATGATGGTTATCATACATATAAATATTTGGTGTGTGTGTGTGTATGTGTATGTATGTTTGAGTGTGCATATATACCTCAATGAAATAAATTTTGAAATATAAAACAAATAGGCCTAAATAAACAAATGCTCAAACATCCAAACAGACGTGTGTGATTATTTTAGCTATTCCTTCAATGAAACAACACACTACAGCCTGTAAAACTATTAAATAAATATCAGTAAATAATGGTAACCTAAATAATAAGAAAGTTAAATATTATTCTAAAAAACATTCGTTTTTATTTTCCACACAAACATGCTCTTTGAGCCACTCTGCTCTTTGAGATGGATGAGGGACACGAGCAGGAAAGAGACCATTTCTCTTTAATAATATCTTCATGTTATCTCCTGATGTTACAAGCAACTGACACTTGTTGTAAAAGGTCTGAAGAGCGAGTTTTATCTTCAGACATTCAGGCTATGTTTGATTTTGTGCTCCCTGAGAAAGCAAAAGTAAAAATCACCGGAGTATGTGAAACGCGCTATACAAATAAACTAGACGCGCCTTATAAAGTATAATAACAAGCACAAACTGTGTTAAATAGAAACTGACGTGCAAGCAAAAAGGTTTCTGTCCTACCGTGTTTTTTCTACTTTACAACAGTAAAGAATGTGAATATAAGGCCTAATTAAAAGCGAACTAAACGAAGAAACATTTATAATCCCCTGTGTGAGTGAAGATTCGGGTAAAGAAACAGATTCCACGTTCAGTGGAATAACTAATGCAATACTAATCGGGTGACCAGATTGCGATTCGCAAAACAGAATATAAAGCCGACAAAGCTTAAAAGTATGGACTCTCGTACCTCTCTCATTTGGCATGAACCAAAATGTTTCTATGGCTGCTATGTCGCATTTAATTGTTAACTAGCCTATTTCTTCTGTAAACAAAGCTTTGTGCTTCACTCATGTCATATTCACGTAAAATACTGGCACAGCCCTATCAGTGGGTACCGAATATACCCGGATTCTCTGTACTACCGGTACTACAGAAATGAAAACATCATTCTCTATAGGATACAGCTGATTGGTTACTGCTGTATCAGTAGCCAATGAGCTTGCTGCTCAACCTTCAAATACATGGGTAGCATTTGTCTTAGCAGTGCAGTATGTATAGATCTGCTATGGGTAATTCACGTACGCTATATTGTACAGCAGCAGCATGTCTTACTTGCTCACAGCAGCATGTCGTGTAAGGATTTGGCAGTAGCAAGTCCCGTACTTGATCTACAGCAGCAATAAAAGCTGCAGCAGCATAGCAGATCTGTTCCGCCAAGACCAAACATATCAACATTGTCACACTCTGAGAGTTGGCATGATAGAAATAATGTTTATTCTGTATATAAAGTTCTTTGTGTTTTTATTTTATTTATTTATTTTAGGTTTACACCTCGTTTTGGAGGCAATGACATCATTGAATACAATATATCCTGTTGAATATATGAAATGTGGCTAGAGATAAATATGTCAAGATCCTGAACCTTACTGCAATTTTAGCAGCTCTAGTGATTGACTTATCACTGCCGTAAATGCATTTTGGATTTCTTGTTGCTGCAAATGTCTTGCTAAACAGTTGAGCTTAATTTAAACAGAGCTTTTTATCACAGGCTCAGGAGACTATTTCAGGTCACGGAAACAGTTCTGTTACTGCTCTTTCATGATAGCAGACTGTCTATAGACAGGAGATATTGATATTGTTTTCCACAAAACTAAGGAACATAACCCATGACTGACCCGATATCTTTCTGCAGCTGCATCGCAGAAAGAAGATTACGAGTGAGCGATGCCGTTTTTCCTCAATTAACTGGCCGGTTAATTAAATCACACCGGTAATGAGTACAGCCTCACAAAGCTAAAGGAGGCCAGAGAGCAGAATAAATTTCATCTGACACTTTAATTAAGTTTCCTCACGAATCAGATGTCATAGTGGTGACGGTTACTTTTTTATTTTGATTAAAAAAGCCTGTGAGCTGGTGTTCAGAATGCCACATAGCTGTTGAGCTCTCTGTTTGTCCGTCATCATTCTCATATTACAGTCACCAGAACCCTGATATCGCTAGCCTGCACTGGCAGGCATAATTGACAGCTACAAACGACCCAGTTTAAGATATGACGGCAAACACGATGGCACATCCTTTCATTTTGAAAATCAATAACACTCTGCAGGGCCTGACTGAAAAAGAGCATAACCGAAAATCCATGTTCCTGACCATTCCCCTACGACCCTCAGATACACTGAGGTTACAAGGCATTTTGTGAGAGCTAAAAGGAACACCGGGTTTCAGTTAAGTGCTACATAATACTCTGCCAGCTTGGCCGTTTAGAAAAGGAGCAGGGGCCACAAATGTGGTCACAGATTTGCTAATGGTCCCCGCGTGTCTATGCGGATATCACAGAGCGTTTATCAGTAACAGACACCCTTCAGGCCGCATCTTATCTTCTCCCGAAGGGACGATCGGATCCTCCAAACTCTCACTTTTGTCCTGCTCTTTCAAATGGCACATCCCTCAACTGATTTCTGCACATCTGCTTTCATATTGTTCCCCATAAGTCATCTGTTAATAATACCTGTTCTTTTGTCTAGGCATTAGGTCTGTCCTACTAATTATTTATTTTATATTTTTATTATATAAAACATATATTTATTATTTTATAATATATATATATATTAATGATATTTATATTAATATATATTACTTTTAAGAATGATATGACATCTATTTATTATATCTAAAAAGCCACAAATATATGTGTGAGTGTGTGTGTATAGATATATTTATATATATTGTGACGGTACAAAAACATGATGGTTCGGTACATACTTTGGTACTGAAGTCGTGGTTCGCTTCAGCAGGGGGGAGAAAACGAAACATAAAATTGCTTCTTTTTTCCTCTTTTCCTCTGTTTCCATCTTTCTTCCTCCCATATTGCATGAGAACTGTGAGTACCTGGCAAATTATTTTGTCTGAGATTGATACCAGTTATCTAAAAAGACGTGGATAAATAAACAAACATCTAAAATCTGAATGTTTATTGTACTGAAATTCTACTGATATGTCACTTGCATAATCATTTGAAACACAATGCACATACATATATAATAGATAGATTGATAGATATTGACATAAAAAAATATATAGCATTTTCTAACTATATTCATATTTCATATTTTGATACCAAGTGTTACATTTTAGATATGTGTTTCAAAGTCGTTATTCTAATCGCTGCAAAAGTATATTGCTCTTGTTTCTTTTCTTAAAGAACTCAATCTTGCTTCTTTTTACATCTTGCTACTGTATCTTTATGTCCATTTGACTGAATGCAGTGTGATGTCAGATCAGGGCCTGATTAGATCCCACAGAGCATTTCAGCTGGCAGACCGTCTCTGCCTTCAGCGTGCTGCGGCCAACAGCAGCGCTGCTGAATGGATTGATCTGTGCCCAGTCGAGCTGGGTCGAGATTGCACAGGGGGAAGAATGTATTCAGGCGTTAAGGTGGTGGCGGCCATTTCCGAACCTCCCTCACAGATCAGGTCCGTCTGCTTAACCGCCTACTGACTGACTCCCAAAACCAGCAGCTATCTGGCACTTGCTGCACAGAGAAGTTAAAAGAAGAGGAAATGATTGATTGGGGAAGAGAGGGATCAGAGCAGGACTGCAACAGCTGATTGATAAAAAACCAACAATAATAATCGATAATAATCAAGAACTAATATTATTATTGATTAGTCAGTTCTTTGCACTGTTTGTGAAGAATACTCCACTTTAAAGTAGTGAAAAACATTTCTTTAAATTAAAAACATATTTGCTTGCATTTTATGGTTATATTCTTATATATTATATAATGTAAGGATTTATGTTTTACAAAACAACATGTCTTCATATCAACCAAGTGAAAATGTTGCTGTCGCAGTTAAATTTCAAGTACTTCTTAAACAAACAGAGTACAACAAAATAAAGGGAGCTCAATTATTTTGATTAAAACAATGTTTAGCATTACATTAACATCAAATATAGGTTTTAAACTAACCATAATTAAAACATGAAATCCTATATTCAAAGCAAGTAATTGCATTACTTAAAAATAAAGTTATGTGGAGCCATGGATGTGTCTGCCTGACTCATAAATATATTAATTAGGTGATGTAACATTTGCTTTGTAGTTGTAATTGTTTGTCAAAAACCAAATAAAGGGCGCAAGCCAAATTACGACCGCTTACAGATTGCACCTTCATCTGATCGATTGGATCCTGATGCAACATGTTGACAGAAGCTTGTTATGGTCTTAAAGAGATAGTTCACCTGAAAATGACAATTCTGTCATCGTTACTTACTCTCTTGTCATTCTAAAGCTATACGACCTTCTTTTCTTCTGTGGAGCAAAAAATAAGATAATTTGTATGTATAAGATCTGCAAAGTTACAAAGCTCATTGTCTCCCACGAAAGAGATTTATTCTATCTAACAGAGAATACTGCTCCAGACCTGCCTAAAATGCCTCGATCAAAGTCTAGCTATTACTTCCACAAACATCTATGTCACAATTTGAAATATTAGCTTAATTCCCGCCCAAAGGCATATGCGTTCACGCCATGTTAGTTCCAATTGATCTGCTTGATCATGCTCAGTTTCAGAATCTGAATTGGGCACGAACTGATGTGGTAAAACTGGCAACATTATTAACTGTATCTTACCAGAGATGGAGAAAAATCCTACTCCTACTCCAGTAAGTAAACGTGTCCCTGTGAACCGGTCTTCAAAAATGTTGGTACTCAAAAGCGCTTCCCTCCATGTTTTTTTACCGCACATGCGCACCTGCGTACCACATACGTGCACCTCCGATTGTATGTCCTCTTTAAAATATAATCATTGCCCAAAAGGTGGGAGGATGAAGTTTGAAATCTCTAAAACCAGGAAGTGCACATTCCCCTCAGTGATCATGGTTGCTACGCCCTTAGTCGCAGTACTAGATAAGAGAGGCCTTGCCTTTTCCTGTGATTCATGAGATAAATGCTTCGCTGTAAAAGTAGTGCTAGATCATTTTTCATCCACGCTCTGGTTCGTGCTCTCTCGTTTTTCCCTCTTCTTCAGCATTCTGCTTTCCATCTTTCTGTATTTCAGTGATCAGTGTGTCTATGTGACTATGATTGAGGAAGCAGTAGCTTGTCTATGAGAAATTGCCTGAGCTCGCTGAAGAGGCCGTAAATGAGCCTCCTGTGGGTCTTTTCAGATGGCCCTGTAATCGGGCCTTGTTCATATAGAATGGCTGGCACAGTGCTTTTGACTGGACAAGAGAGAAACAGTAATAGTCTGCACAATGAGCCCGGTGAATGACTCATATGCTCACTGACTGGGCGATTAACCGATTACCCACATTTTTTGCCCTGTCTATTGAAAACTCCCTCTGCTTGATTGTCCTTATTTAACAGCGATTGCACCTCAGTGTCCGTCAATGACAGTCACAATCACATGAAAATGACAATTCTGTCTTCTTTTACTCACTCTCATGTTGTTCCAAACCTATGACTTACTTGCCCCCATTTTATGTTTATGTTTGTCATTGTTTTACATGAAATTACAATGAAAGGAGATTTTAAGCACAATATTAACTTGAGCAAACACATTTTTTTTTTGGTCATAATATTAGTTGGCCTCTCACTCAAAAACCACTTGTTCTCTTTCCATTCTGATGTGTAGTGTTTTTGGCTATAAAAATGCAAATGAAAAACAAACCTTTGACCCTTGGCAAATCGGCTTTTTAATGTTTCATCTTGCAGTGTTTGCACAGCAATCAAAAAGTTTTTGCACAGAAAGATGTTTTGCTTGACTGATGATGATTTATGTTTTTATGTTCTTTTTTTCTAATGGCTCCATGGAGTCAAAATTGAATGTTTGTGGCTTTTAGTCCATGTTAGTGTTAAGGCTGATCTGTATGCTAATGCACTCCTAAACACTGACAAAATAAACCATGTACAGCATATAAATATAACAGCAGATGTAGCAATGCATTTCTTTTTCTTCCAGGAAATTGACCATAAATATTCTTTTTTTCTTTTTTTTTTTTTTGTCATATGCCATTTTGCCCTTTTTTTTTTTTTTTTTTTGATAAAAATGTATTAGAATAAATACCCCCTGCTTCTTACTAGCAATAGCTAGTAGAAGTTTAGGTTACACTTCATTTTGATAGTCCGCTTTAGACATTCTACTAATTATAAGTAACTTAATTTCACATTTAAAGTATCTTTTCATTTTATAAATAATTTCAAATAACAGTATTTAACGTTTTATATTTTTAACATTTCAAAACATTATTTATGCATCTGTAACTGCTCTTGACTGATAAACTTTAATAAAGTTTAATCTATAGTTATATAGTTTTACATTAAATTACAATTTCTGTACCTAAGCTTATTTTATAGGCCCATTTTCTTTTCTTTTACTTTGAACCACGGGCCTGACCCGGCCAGTAGGAAAAGTCCTTAGCGTTGAGCCCTGAAAGTGTTACTAAAGATTATAGTTAGCAGTGTGTGGTGATGCTAGTAGTTTTATCAGTTGAAAAAGTGATTGAAAGTGTTTTCCTATGGAAACAAAATATGCATGTCAAAATATTTCATGGTTTCAACCAATTCATTATATGTGTTTAGTGATCTTTCTCTTTTCCTCATCTTTGCTTTACTTATCTGTCTTCAGTCATTTTTGTTTTCTCTGTTGGCATCACACTCACTCAAAGGTTTGATTTGATTGATTCAACTGTTCCCAGAAATCATATCTGTCGTTCACTTTTTTCAGACTTTTTTATTTTTTTAAGATTTGATAATCTTGAAGCATAGTTTTTAACAGTGCAACACATGTAAAGAAGAATAATACTTTGTCTCCGTGCCCTCTTACAGCGGCATGTTCAGGTCAGCGACCTTTTTCTCTTTCTCATTTGTTCTTTTTCTGTATTTTAATTACCTCATTTGCATGATCTCCTTTTGTATCTGCCTTTTTTGTTATTTTGCTCAACAGATCTCACCATAGAAACAGTTATTGGATTCTGTTCTGCTGTTCGGTTCTGGCAAAGCAATCTGGTTTCAATGAAGCCAAGTTTTGTTGGTCTTACATAACTGGTTAATTGTATTGTATTAAGCAATTACAGATTTCAAAACAGCGAACTGTACAGAGTAAATCATTTATTTAGCAGTGCCAGCGTGTAAGACATGACCCATGAATGCATGTAGGAACCACATATTTGGTTTTCTATATTGCGATTATTTGATTTCCTAAATCAAATCTGAGCACAGTAACCAATGGCGGGCTCTCGTTTGTCTTGTTTATCTATAAAGACATTTCCCGCAGATGTTTTTTGGAAAGGCCGATATTTCTCCATAAAAGGATGCATTCATAAATGCTTACTCTTTTATTGAGAGCGGTACATTGTTGTGTGATTGCAGTGGCTGCTGAAAAGCCCTCACAATAACAGGCTGTCTGAATGTGAGTTTCATTTGCACTGATAATGCTGTTGCTGTGTTTACTGAGAGCTTCGGGTGTGTGAGGTGTGATAGAGAGATATGAAATGCTGAAGTATCTGCAAGATTATCACTCAAATGTTTATTGCTTGTTCTGGTAGTTTTATAGAATTATCATTCTGCTTCAAATGCCCATCTCTTGTTACTTCACTGAATCAGATTTATAATATCATTATAATTAAAAAATAAATTGAATGAACTCAATTGACTGTAGCTCCAGGTTAGGTCCTCTCAAGAATGTGCTAATAAATCTTTCCAATCTCTTCACTTTTCCTTTGGCAGCTTCTTTAGTTTTGAGGCCATGGCCCCAGAAAACCCATAGCGGCTCTCTCCGATTCTTTCTTCTCTTTTATCCGTGGCTTCTCCGTCTTTACTCAGATTTAAGTCTTTAAACTTTTTAATTTTCCACTGAGAGTCATAGCTTTAGGCTATTTACACCCAAAATACAGCTTCTTTTATCTGTTCAAGGTCCTTCTCCTATTCCTGATTTTTATTACTGTATGCTGACACAGATTGAAATTCATTCGACTACAACTGTCAGTTCTTAAATATAGTGTTCAAACATTGAAAGTGACAGCATTCAGACTGATTTTCAAGTCTCCTCAAATGTAATCATTTTCTTTTCATTTTAGTGATTTACACTGAACTTTGAGAGTCATATCCGGTTTATAATCAGGTATATAGAATAGATAGTTTTACCTTTTAATTCTGATAATTCTGATTTAATTCTGAGTCTATGTAAAGTGCACATAGACAACGGTGACTGCACATTTCTCTGTGGAGCTGTTTTTGTCCATATAATGAAAATTAAGGTCCAAAACCTAACTGGGAAAACAAAACTTTTCAATAAAACAGGGTTACTTTATTTTGATGCTCCGCTTTAAGCATTCTGGTAAATATAAGTCAACCAACTCTCATTATTTGCACCTACTTGGCAACTAACTCTCATTAGAGTATCAATACACTTGTTAGGTTAGGGTTATGGTTAGGATAGTCTCAGCCTCAGATGTCACGCCCACAGACATTTTGCTGAATGTCTGATGCATATGGCATACTTAACTGAAACACTTCAGGATTTTCGAAGTCCTCATATGGGCTGCATTTCCCAAACAACGATGTAACTCGCTGCTTCACTACCATAGTACGATGCATTGTTGAACAAATCAACTAGCTAGTCATGACTGTTTCCCGAAACTGTATTGTCGCAAACCTGTCGTTCAACCACATTGGTGAATGACGTCACACAGGTTGTGAGTAAAAACTTCTTTAAATGAATCCGTTTGAGATCGAATTAATGCTAGATTTTTTGCTATAAATTACAGACATGTTTTGCTTTATTTCCAGATTAAATCAAATGCTTGTTCTTACATAGGCTACTAGAGCACGTACGCACATGCACACTTTTAAAAAAAAACGGTACTTTAAATCTCTTGACAAACTAAAATATATAAATGACATTTGTATATATTCGAAATAAAAGATATACATTGTACTTAATGTCAGCTTGCTTATTTTGCTCAAGATAACGATTTATTAAGTCCACATGTAATAAAAACAAGAAACTATGCTTCTAACTACAGCTCGAGAGCTGTCGTTCAAACCACACAAGTTTGCGATGCAGTTTGCGAAATGTTCGTTTGAACTATGGTTTCAGGAAACACCAAATCGTTGAACTATGTAAGTAATGACGGAACTTGCGATGTTAGTTGGCTAACGATGCTTTTAGGAAATGCACCCCTGGTTGGTTGAATTCCACCAGATGTCCGGGAGACGTGTGTATCGTGTTCTCTAATGGTCCGCCTGGAAACAAATCCTGTACCGTGACGCAGAAGAATGCCGCCATGTTTACAAATGTGACAATGAGTGCTTACCGGGATCAACTAAACGCTGGATTTTCAAAAGTATGTGAAGTTCGCGGCTCCATTGTTGCAGTAAACTTGCACAAACAAAATGAACTGTGATTGGTTGTATTACATGTCAGTCAAACGGTCCAGGTCTAGAGTCCGGCCTTCTGCCATCAGTCTGAAGGTCTGGCTACGCAAGACTACGGTTTGGTTTAACGTGTAGTTGCAAAGTTACTATAGTCAGTAGAATGTATGTTGGGCGACCATCAAAATAAATTGTTAGCAGATATTAAGCAGTCTACTAATACTCTAATGACTGGTAGTTTACATTTAGTTGCAAAGTTACTTATAGTTGGAAGAATGTCTAAAGTGGACTATCAAAATAAAGTGTTACCAAAAACACTTTCTGGAACAACATTAGTGGCCAAAAGTGATGTCCATCCTAGGAAAATTGACATTCACCCTTATTCAAAAAAAAAAAAAAAGTGCTTCAATTGTTTTATTTGTGATAATGCAATGAAACATGCCAAATTATGCGGACATATTTTTTGCTCAGACTATCATGCAAAATTATGTGCACATGCAAAAATAGAGAGAAACAACTACATATTAATAAGTGATGTTGCAGTCTTTTGTGAGCTTTTTGTTTTTCTGTGCATTTTTTTATAGTAAAATAAAACCTATAGCTGTAGTTTTTTTTGTTTTTTTTTGCCAAATAAATACCTTAATCAAGTTTAGTGTTTTGTTCCACACTCATATTTAAAATATTTTCCTTGTATTTTAATGGTTTAAATTAACTTGTTGAGTCATTAAAAAATAATTATCCCCTCTGGACATTGGACATCTCTTTTGGTCACTACTGTATTTGCTTGGCGTAAGAACTGTTTGTTCTGATTAAGAATATTAATTTTTCTTTCTATTCAACATTGCTGTTGCCAACATCCTATAAAAGCAACAAGCCACTCAGACTCCCCTTACCTGGTAAAGCTATTGTAATGCACAACGCTATTGCTTTGTTTTTACATTGAACTTTAAATGTATATAATTAAGTATATCATATGAGTATATACAGATACTGTGTAGCCTAGTAGTTAAAAATCTGAGCCCTAAAAGGTTCACACACCATAAAGGGCGATCCATGAAACATAACTGTTGTGCACTTGAGCAAGGCATTTAACCCCAGCTTACTCCAGTGGGACGTCTCTGTAACTGAAGATGGTGATGGTGATGGTGTGTGTGTGTGTGTGTGTGTGTGTGTGTGTGTGTGTGTGTGTGTGTGTGTGTGTGTGTGTGTGTGTGTGTGTGTGTGTGTGTGTGTGTGTGTGTGTGTGTGTGTGTGTCTGTGATGTGTTTGCAGGTGTGTGTAATATATAGCAATTCTGTAATATATAAAGCAGCTTTTTTAAAAGCCATTAAAACCTAAATGTAAGCCTGTTAATTTCCAAAAATGTCCTTTCTCTTTTATGTAGAAAACCATAAATCCTCAAAGCAGGAACAAAACACTTGTAATTCTGGGAGCAATTATATTCACCCAGGTGGGGGAAAAAAAGTGCACTAAAATACACTTTTTTTCAGTACACCCAGTACACTTCCATAATGTACTTAAAGTGCTCTATTTTAGTACACTAATTTTGTAGGCTACTTAATATATTTTAAAAATCCTCTTTAGTACTTTTTAAGATAATCTTAAGAACATCTAAGTGTACTCAGCTGTGCTATTTTGAGACACCATAAATATGAACTAAAATGTGCTTTTAACATACTATCTCTGTATTTAAAAAAAAAAAAAAAAAAATGATTTAGTTACCACTTGAACCCATCTTTCATACACTTTTAAATATACTCATTAGACATAGTGTTACAGTCACATGGACTTTCTGTTTGTTTTCATCTGTCACATGTTCCTTTGTTCTAGTTTCCCGCCACAATCTGTCACCATGGACACTATCACATTCATCTCAGCTGTTCCTCGTTTTAGTTCAATCATCTGTGTATTTAAGTTCCTGTTTCTGTTGATCATGTTGTCGGGTATTGTTTGCTTACGTTGGATGTTAGTGTGTGTTTCTCCTGTGTTCCTGTATGCTCCTTTGGATTCTCTAGTAAAGTTTGACTCTGGATATTACTTTTCTCGTCGTGCGTGTGTCTACACACCTAACACTGTAACACATAGAAGATACACTTAAATTAATTATTTAAAGTATAAGAATAATATATGATAAATATATACAAAATTTATTTATAATGTATAGCCCACATATTTTTATATATTAAATAATTAATTTCAAATGTATCATAACTATGTTAATATTCCCTTTATATGATATACTTAACTACATGTTAATGGTGTCTTAGTACTGTTACATGAAATAAGGAGGATTCAATAGCGAATGCAGAAAATATCAGTTTGTTAAGAAAAATAGCAGCAGGAAAGATAGCAAGGGTCAGACGTCATGAGTGCAGATGGCAAATTATTTCTTGGTAGCACAGTGACTGCAATGGGCAAACCGGTCCTCCAACAAGAATCCAACAGGTAATCCAAAACTGCCTCAATGGGGAATATCCAGAACTGGAACGAATAACAAGAGACTCAAACACAGCCAGGACTAACACTGCATGAACATACCAACGATCTGACAAGATAGAGCAGAATGCACAGACATTGGGCAGAGTGCCTAATCCTGTTCCTGGAGATCTACCTTCCTGCAAAGTTCTGCTCCAACTCTGATTTTACTAAGATTTTACTAAGATTGAACAATTTTTTAAAGCACTCAAAGCACACTTTTAAGAAATGCACTCCTCTGTATATTTTTGCGGTAGTATACTATATTTAAATGCACTAAACATCAATTTAAGTATTAGTGGTATTTAGTATACTTTTTTAAGTGCACTGAATTACTACTGAAGTAGAAATATACTTTTATAGTGCATTAGTGTATTTATAGTGTATAACTTGTACAATTTTATTTAGCACAAAAAAAAAAGTACTACAAATGTACTTGCTTGTATTTATTGTACTACTTGTATTTTTAGAGCATTCAAGTATACTTCTTCTTCTTTTTTTTTTTTTTTTTCACCTGGGCAACCTGTTTAAAATTCTGAGCTTTTCATTCATTTCTCAGTATTCCTGAAGTATATTTAGCACTATTGTGTGCTTGATGGTGCACTTTAAAGCAAAGTATTATCTTTCAATTAACTTCCCAGAAATCTCCAGAAGTCATGACAAAACTGCTGTGAGTCACCAGTGAGCAGAAAGTTCAGTTTTAAAAGTCTCTGTTCCAGCAATTAGTATGGAGGGAAAGGTCAGCCACAAGATGACATCACCCGCACCTCACCAAGATCAGGTCAAACCCTTAAATTGGATCCCTGAGTTGGTGAATGTAACTAGACAGGTTATGAGGTCACTGGCAATCCTGATGAAGCTGCTGGAAAGCTTTTGAGGCTACATTAAACAATCCTCATAAGCTGGTGATTATTCAAAAAAAGTATTTCAAAGCATCATTACCACAACGTTTACTCATTTATTTATACATTTCACGCTCATGAAATTTAGAGTATTAAAAAAAGTGTAATTGCTCGAGATCATGAGGGATACTCATTTCCTGTTATGCCATCCTTAAACTGTAATTAAATGAATTAAATGAATTCACATTTAATGGAGGTGGCTATTCGCTCTCTAATTCTGCATTTTCCACCTCGCACAGAGGTCTCCAGAGTGTGGATTGACTTGGGTGAGTCCAGACGGAAATACCATTATGCACAGAAATTGGATTTATTCAGTTTTGACCACTCAGTGCCCATTCAAGCAGCTATCCCCTGCAGGCTGTGAAAAAATGAGGGGACTTAAGGGATGTTTGGAGAGGAGTACACAGCTACAGCAATTAGTGAGAGAGACTGATAAAAGTAAGAAGTGTGTAAGTGAATTTTGCATGCAAGGATTGTTTATAATCGGGTACATCATATCAGGGCTCAGCAACAAGGATAGACAGTGTGGATTTTGTTACTACATCTTAAAGGGCTAGTTTACCCTAAAATGAAAATGAAGTCATCGTTAACTCTGGGGTGGGGGTTATTGGGTAATTTTTTTTTTTTTTTTTTTTTTTTTATTAAAAGGAATGAAATAATTAAAAGATTAAGGGAATAACGAAAAAAGAAATAAAAACGGTAGAAGTTTAAGGTCTATTGTAGTTATGAAATAGTTGTAGTTATTATGCAAATAATATTTAAAAAAAAAAAAATATTAACTCTATTCACATGAATTACATTATAAAACAGTTAGTTCCTGTTCTTGATTCTGATTGGTCAATAGCTGTGTTTTATTCACGACAGTATCACTACACAACATCCTTAGCAACCACTCTTAGCAACATAAACTGTTTGTTCTCAATTTATATTGTTCATTAAGGCTTACTGTATTGTGTAGAAGAGTGTTGTGAGAAAGAGATCGAATGAGCAAGTTTATTACCTGCATTCAGATTTAGCATTTTCCTTCAGGTCAGTCCTATGTTCATAATAAAAAATCTGTTTAAATGTCCGATGTATTATCCTGTCCTTTTAACAGTTAAGGGGTTTTCCCATGACTGACAGTGCTAGTCAAAGCATTTGTCAGTTGCGTCTTGTTCTGTATTCACAACAATTCAGTCTTTTCAATGTAAAAGTCTTCGCTACTGACTGACACACTCAAAAAGACAGTCTTTGCCGCCATCTAATGACGTAATAATGTAACTTCTGTTGCTGTTCACGGTCAGGGACAATTTTTTCCCGGCGGAATGAAGGCTTTAGTGAAAGTTTACTTCATGAAATTTGCATTGTTACATATTTCTGACTTTAATATTTGTGTGGTAACCGTTTTATAAAAGCAATAAGGTACTCAAGGCTAGTGCTGTATTGAGAATAAGTCACGTGACTTTTTCACAATTTGGCACAGCCTCTCGTACCTTATTGATTACTAAATCATATCATATTATTAATCAAATATTAGTATTTTTTTCAAATCAAAATGTCAAAATTTCATATAAATGTTGAGTAGTTTGCATCCCTGAATATTTAAATCATAAAACAGTCGTCAAATATTAAATGTTTAGCTTCTTACTCGTCATGTAGCTACTCTTTCATTGCTGAAACGAAAGCTTGTGCCCAGCAATGCCTTTGGTGGTTACGGCCCTGGTATTTTCATTTCATTTCATTTCTGCATCCCTATAGCCTACATGTTTTATGTATTCATGCAAACTTAAGCAATTGGTTTTCTGTAATGTATTGAACAATGCTGTTGCTGTTACCGGCAGAAAAAAAAAATCTCATTGTTGAGCTCTGCACGTGATGGTCCCTGATTTTATTTAATCTAATTAATGAATGTAAAACCTTAAAAAAGCATGTTGATTTATGCCCAGCAATCCACTTGAGAGCCACATCTTAAATTTCATCGGCCTGATTTATTCCAGGGCTCTTTTAAACGACGTCTCTCTGGGGATTAAGAGCGAGATGACAAGAGAGGGGGGCGTGAATGTGAAGCTCTCTCGTTTGTCAAACGTATTGTCCGACGCTCTGGCAGGCGGACATGGCGCAGGCTGCTTAATTTGCTCAACGTTCATAATTTACTTACTCAGAATTTCAAATCAGTTGAAATGGGGTGACGGCCCTTTTCTCGCCATCCCACGCGTGATCAAGGTTAGGTGATATCAGCGCTCAGTGTCAATGTCACCAGACGGATGAGTCACAAGGATGAGAGCATTCGCTGAGAGAGAATTGTGTTCATTCACTTTATTCAAAGGAGATCTGTGTCAAAATTTGCATACTACCCATTATAGTACGCAAGATTAGTGCATCCCAAATAATATTAGGTTGAAAATAGAATGCCTTCATAACGCACCCTTCCCGTTGGATTTGAAAATTGTGTGTCCATGCATACTTTTCAGGCTTAATATTACCTAAAACCCCAAAAGTCTTCTTGTGACATGGAAACATTACATTATAGTATGTCTCAAAGGTAATCTTTTTAACTTTTTTTTTAATACAGTATTTACTTTAGTGTGTAGTACACTGTAAGTTAACAAAGTGGGACAGCCAGAAAGAGAGTGAGATTTTATTACTCTTATCTTTTTGTGAATAGCTCTCCAAATAAATTGATGTCTGTTTGTCTTCACAGGAGAAAATGCCCTTTGCATTCATGTGCAGTCCTATATTCTGCATTTCCACAATAGCAAAAATGAAACCTGGGGCTGCTGAATGTATTCATATTGTGCTGGTACGAGCAAAATGAAAAAATCTGGCTCGAAATATTTTTCAAATGTAATCTTGACTGCGAGCATTGAAAGTACACTGGGAAATTGCCAAACACTGTATTGTTATTCTAAGTATGACACAGCTATTGCAGGCTTGTTCAGTTTTGTTGTCTTTTGTGTTGATAAGCACTACATCTTACTGGGGCTCTCTGTCGTTGCCATTCTTCCCCCCCCCCCCCCCCCCCCCCTCTCTCTCTCTCTCTCTCTCCCTCCCTCTCTCTGTCTTTCCTGTCACCCTGAAGGTGTTGAGTTTGGCACTGTGGTGAATCTAGTGGAACTCTAAAGTTGACACTCTCTTTTTCTGTCTCTCTGCTGTTCTTCTCTCTTTCTGTCTACCTGTCTACATTGCTTTTCTCTCTCTCTCACTTCCAGCCGTGAGACAGTGAGCAGTAAGACAAATGTGTTGATGGGCAAAATTTTCTCTCTGTCTTTATATAGCTAGGTGAATCCTTTCAAGCTAGCATTCTTACATCCATCTAAAAGCCACGGACATTTGTGAGACTTTACAGTTAATATTTTGAGAAAGGCTCTTGAATGTGTATTTTCCATACAAAAACGTACTAAGGTAACCTTCATTTTTAGTTTCATTTTACTACTACAGTTATTGTTACTGGAGTAAGAATGTGGTAACTTGATATTGCCATTGCTGTTATTAAAAAATAAACAAATAAATAAATAATAATTAAAAAGAAATAAATAAAAATGTGAACCCTAAACCTTTAGGTGGTTAATAGAAATGTTTTTTTTTTTTTGTTTGTTTGTTTGTTTTTAAAAAGGGGAAAAAAATTAAATAATACAATATAAATAATTAAAGTAATTGAATATTAAAGCATTTTTTTGCTTTCAATTATTAAAGCAAATAATAAATATTAAATTAACATTTAATGTGTGTTTTGGTTTCGGCTATTTCATCCAGTCAGAACAAAAATGTCAAATTTGAGTAATGTGTTGAAAATTTAATAAAATGTAATTTTAATATTTATTACAATTTAAGAAATATTAATATTTAACAAACGTTTTTAGGTGTCGTCCTGAATCCTTACCATATAGCCACCTGTTTTGAATTATCATTTACTATTAAATTCTGTCATAATTTACATTTTAAATCACTATGACTTTCTTTCTTCTGTGGAACATTAAAAAAAAAAAAAAAATGTCCTCATTAAAAATGTTACAGTTTATATATATATATATATATACATTGAAAATCAGTGGGTTCCAGTTTGGTTGTTTATGACCCCATTGTCCATTGTTTGGACAGTTGAAACGTTCTTCAAAAATATATTCTTTTACATTTTAGGCTGACATTGCGTCATAATTACAGAAATAAGTACTAGGTAGTAATTACTAACTACATGTACTTACTATAGGGTTAATGTTAGGGTTATGGTTTGATTTAGAGTCAGTGAGCTGTACTTATGCATAATTTACTGTTATAACATTAAGTATGTCACCTTAAAATCAAGTGTTACCAATATCTTCTTAGAGCCCAACATAACAACATCGACTCAACAAATGTTGTGAGTTTGAGGCAGGAACAGCAGTAACTTGTGTTTTGGCAGTTACCATGGTAATTTTCCTTAAGAGCTGTACTTATATCCTCCAGGAGTGTGTGTGTGTGTGTGTGTGTTCAAATGTGACATTTGCTGTTTAAACGGCAACATTCTAGACTTCTTTCAAACCTAATAGCACCTTAGACGTTTGGTCTTAGCTGTGGCCTCTGTCCTCTGCACTTCCTTGTATGGATACTTCAGTAAATTACCAATTAACGCTGTTATGCCAGCCCCGCTATCACATAGCACACACTGGGGGCTTGTCAAAAGTAAATGACTTTATGTCCGCCGTGGACGCTGATTAATGAGCTAGGGAGAAAGCCCGAGGCTCTTCAGTTGAGTTTTTCTGTAAATGGCAGCTTAGAGAGCCTAGAAGAGGCGCACTGATGCAACACAGGTAACAGAGCAAGCAGGTGTTTATTAAAGCCAGAGTCATTCACAGTCAATTACCCTTTCACTCAGAACAGTAGGGGACTGTTCGCTGAGAGCCCTGCCACCAAACACACATAAAACCACTCGCGTGTACATAAAGGCACAAATAGCATTAGCTGTCCCCTTTTACAGTATCTGCAGAAGTTCACTTCACTTGATGTAATCCCTTTGGAACGTCCTGCAATGTCAGACATGAGCGATATAGGAGTTTCGGAATATAATAATATATATATATATATATATATATAGTACACTAATGTTTAAAAGTTTGGGGTCAGTAAAGTCATTTTTAAGAAATTAAAACATTTATTTAGCAAGGGTGCATTAAATTGGTAAACAGTGACATTAAAGACAGTAAAGACATTTATAATGTTACAAATATTTCAAATAAATGTCATTCTTTTGAACTTTCTATTCATCAAAGAATCCTGAAAAAAAATGTGTCACTGTTTCCACAAAAATATTAAGCAGCACAACTGTTTTCAACATTGATAATAATAAGAAATGTCTCTTGAGCACCAAGTCAGCATATTAAAATGATTTCTGAAGTGACACTGAAGACTGGAGGAATGATGCTGAATTTTCAGCTTTGCCATCACAGAAATAAATTATATTTTAAAATATATGTTAAAATAGAAAATTATAATAACAACTTACAAAATTGCTATTTTACTGTATTTTAGTTAAAATAAATGCATCTTTGGTAAGCTTGAGAGATTTCTTACAAAAACAATTTAAGTGCCCCTATTATGCTTTTTTAAATATCACCTTTCATGTAGTTTTTAATATAGCTGTTTGTGAATGTAAAAGGTTTGCAAAGTTTTAAAGATCAAAGTGCAAGATACATGTTATTGTCTCCCAAAAAAATAACTGACTCTGAATTGTCATTGTAATTCCAGTCTTTCTTCCTGGTTTGTAACGAATTTGCATAATGCCAGCCTATGATCTTCACTGGCTGTCTACTTTGACCTGCCCACAAACACTGTAGTTGTAGCCAAGACATAGAAGAGTCTATTTTTGTTGTCGACATGTTGAGAAGATGCACTTTTCTGTGCTGCGAATGCAAATCCACTGTGCATGCACTTCAAAAGTATGAGATTGATATGGTAAAAACAACTCCATCATTACTATTCATATCATTGTTTATCAAGTGCCAAAGAAGCATCCAAGGCTGAAAGTCAGATATGGTAATGGGTGTTTCATTTTCGACATGCAGTTGACCAATTACAACAAACTGGGCCATCTGACCAGTCAGAGCAGAATAGAATGGGTTTAGAGAAACCGAATCCTTTATTGAGTCGTTTAGACACTATGAGAAAAGAAGTGATGCTGCATAGAGTGGTGCAGGGATGACATATTTTTGTAAGTTAGCATCATTCTGGTTCCCTCTTCAAAAACCCAATAGGATTTTTCCATTTGTTTTGGATTATTGCAGAAAATAAGGTCTGTGACTAACAATAGCTTGTGATTCTTACAAGTTTTGTTCATCATGATAATTTTCACAAATGAATCATTTTGAAGTGTAAATATAATCGACAGATGTCAAAAGCCAACTTTGACTATAAACCACAGGTGTCAAACTCAGTTCCTGGAGGGCCACAGCCCTGCAGAGTTTAGCTTCAACCCTAATTAAACGCACCTAATTCAGCTAACCAAGTCCTTTAGGCCTATTTGAAATCTACAGGTTTTGGAGCATGGTTGGAACTAAACTCTGTTTTTGACACCCCTGCTATAAACAAACTACATAGTCGCATGACTTCAAACTCTTTCAGTCAAACATCTTCCCTAAAAGTTTGTTTTCAACCTCCTTTTACAAGACAAGTAAAAGCTTTAAAAAATCACATGAGGGTTTTTTGTATTCTACTATATCGTAGAATAAAACATGAAAATATTTTGAGCACAAATTAAGATATTTTTGAAGAAATCTGAGAGGAATCTGACTCGTCCATAGACAGCAATTTAGCCACCACTTTCAAGGTCCAAAAAGTTATTAAAGACATCATTAAAATAGTCAACTCATTATTGGCCGGCTTCTTTGCCAGCATCACACTCATACATCGTGCTGCTCATGTGAACAGTGTCGGCCAATACAGAGCCGGCATTCTGACGTAGAATCTGGAAGCGCTAAATGTAAACTGCGTAAGAGAATGACATAGAAGAGGGAATTTTGGGAATATTGTTGAATAAAGTTGCAATTTTTGTTTTGTGTTTGCACACAAAAAGTATTCTCGTTACTTCATAAAGTTAAAGTTAAAAAAATTAAATTTCTGTCATTAATTACTCACCCTCATGTCATTCCACACCCGTAAGACCTTCGTTCATCTTTGGAACACAAAAAAATAAGATATTTTTAATGAAATCCTAGAGGTATATGACTTGTCCATAGACAGCAATATAATCAAGACTTTCGAGGTCCAGAAAGGTACTAAAGACATTGTTAAAACAGTCGACGTGACTGCAGTGGTTCAATCTTAATTTTATGAAGTCACGAGAATACTCCTCTCTTCCCTGTCATTATCCTTATGTAGTTGCCGCAGTAAGCACAGTGAAGGCTTTCGTGTTTACATCTGAATGCTGGCTCAGTATTGGCCAAAGCTGATCACATGAGCAGCACAACGCATGCATGATGCTGATGCAGGAGCCGGCCAATAATGAATCGAACAAACAGTATTCTCGTCGCTTCATAAAATTAAGGTTGAACTAGTGATGCAAATTACAAATTACTCAACTTTTTGAATTGAAAATATGCATTTATGTCATTTACGTAATTCCTAAGGGGCCGTTTACATGACGCCGTTTTCAACTAAACACGGAAAACTCTTGAAAATGGTCTCCGTGTAAAGCTGCGGTCACACTAGACTTTGAATGTGCGAAATTTCTTCGGATGCTATAATGGTCGTGATATGACGTCACAGTCTACAGCGTCTTTTTTATAAACATGAATTCAACACATAACTTAAAGTAATACATTCAAAATGTAAAAATATAGAACCTACTCGACTTTACTGCAAAAATATAATTCTTTTAATTCAGCCAAGAGGTCATGTCGTGACGAATCGATCTTCTACTGGTCGCACGTCTTCATATGATGCGAATTCGCAGGTCAGAGTTCATCAAACTTGATTGTTTTAACAATGTCTTTAGTACCTTTCTGGACCTTGAAAGTGTCGGTTAAATTGCTATCTATAAACGAGTCATATACCTCTCGGATTTTATCAAAAATATCTTAATTTGTGTTCCGAAGATGAATGATGGTCTTATGGTGTTGGAACGACATGAGGGTAAATAATTAATGACAGAATTTTCATTTTTGGGTGAATTAACCCTTTAATGAACTGATGCTGATTGATCAGATTGCTGTGTGATTGGGTATGTACAGAACATTTAAACTTGACCACATTATTGTGTCTCTGTCTGCAGAAATAAAACAGCTCACATCTGCTCATGGCTCGTTTACAATCTGCAGTTCTATATCAGTTTCACACCGTGTTGCATTTTAGATATGCCAGTTTACAGAACTTTTTGGTTTTTTTAAAGGCCAATTCACACTTCACCAACAGATGCCAACCAATGACAACAGACACTTCAGGTTTTCATCGGATCAGTGTGTTACCCGTCTGTGTCTGTTGCTGTTGGTCAGTGCTTTTGTCAGTTTGTCGGGTTGTGGAATGACTGAGAAGTGACACAGTAATCTGGTCATTGTCCGCATTCAACAAATCAATAACTACTGACCCTCATGTTGTTTAAAAATGTTCCAGTATATTCTTGGTCTATTCTGATGCAACTTCATGAAACCAGCAAGGTGTGTGGTAAAGACAAAAATACTTAATGCACATGAAAACAATAAAGAATAGATTTCTTCCAGCTTAAAGTAAACTCCTAATAGGACAAAACTGATTTACTATGCTAAGCTATGACACAAACAAAAACCAATACCCTGCAATTCCATTAAAGAAATAAAAGACATTTGGGTTTGGATCGACATGAGGTTAAGTAAATGATGACAAGATTGTTTTATTTTGTGGGTGATTTGGTCCTCTAATAATTCTGTATAATAGCAACTTATATTTTTTCAAGACAAACAGTGTGATTCTCTGCCTCATCAGACACCGCATTTGGTTATTAAATCTTATCAGGGGAACATTGGTAATATATGTTGCTAATATTGTTTATGACTCACTGCCCAAGCAAGGCCAAGGGTGATTCAGTTTCTCTCTCTCTCATTTACACAGTTGTTCTCTTTCTGCTGCAGAGGGACATGTCTGCCCTCTACTGTTCAGACATCATAATTACAGCCACATTGATATTTCACACATCACCTTTGGCTCATCAAGGGCATTTGGAGAAAGATTTGAGAAAATGATTCATTCCAGTGCTGTGCTCAAAGCTGAAAGCTGAAAAAAAAAAAAAAAAAAAAAAAAAAAAACAATTGGATCTGATTCTGTTGCTCAGCTTCAGTTTTAGAAATCAGGTTTAGATTCAATCCAATCTCCCGACCTATACTGTTCATGAGCTACGCCATTCAACTTTGATTGACTAACACGAAATACAGGCACGAACA
Source organism: Elopichthys bambusa (assembly GCA_037101425.1). Taxonomy (NCBI): domain Eukaryota; kingdom Metazoa; phylum Chordata; class Actinopteri; order Cypriniformes; family Xenocyprididae; genus Elopichthys; species Elopichthys bambusa. The sequence continues at coordinate 35,539,238 of CM074433.1, forward strand.
AATACAGACAGATCTGAAAAAGGAGGGAGTGATAAGTCCACATTATTTGTTCTGTGAACCTAGGAATGTTTCAGTCAAGGGTAGTAAAACTGGTGAAATATGATTCTTTTAAAAATGTCTTCTACACCTTTATTGCGATCTGTCATAGATGCTTTCTCAATGGAGCACACAGGGTCAGTCTAAAAGTGTGTGTGTTTGTGTGTGTGTGTGTGTGTGCGTGCGCGTGTATTGCTGTCCAGAGAGATGATGGCTGCTGTCTCTGAAGCAGAACAGAAGTAATCACATGAAGCTTTTCTGCTCGCAGAGCTTCAGTCTACCTTGTCTTGAATTCTCTCTTTCTCTCTCTCTTCAATCATGTTCTAGAATGAAGTCTCTTCTTTCACGAGAGGCTGACCACACTGATGAGCTCTGATAGGAGAGATCCCCCCATGAGCTGAACCCACACCTATCCCTCCGTGCCATAGACTATAGATTGTTGTCCCAAGGAAGTTATTATAGTTCAATTATTGGGCTCTGTGACAAGAGTAATGTTTATCACAATATATTGACCAGATGCGTAATGTGCAATGGAAATGGCATCAACTGAAAAGATGTTGAAATAGAGGATGAGTTTTATAGGTAGAAGGACAGTTGTTATGTTTGTACTTTTCATGCTATTGTGTTACATTCATAACTGGCAATTGATAATTGGCTCTATAAAGCAAAAGTGTTCTTTTTCTGCAAGTCTTTCAAGTTTTTCATTATTTTTAAAAGTAATTTATAGCCATGATTGGATAAAATAGAAATAAAATATTTATAGAATAATAAAAAATTTATTTATATATGACATATTTATATTATAAATTATGTTTTTGTTTTGTTTTAAAATATTTCAATAAACAAATTTTCATAAAATAGTATTTATATTATGATAAATAATAATGTATTTTTATTTTATTTTTAAATATTCAAATAAATACTTTTAAATAAATAAAATAAATAACATTTATATTGTAATAAATAATATTTTTCATTTTATGTTTTAATATTTAAACAAATACATTTAAATAAAGTAAAATAATGTTAATATTTTAGTAAATAATTATGTATTTTTATTTTTACATTTAAATATTAATAATATTATAATAATAATAACAATGTATTTTGTACATGAATATATTCACATATTTCATTTTAATTTTTAAATATATTTAAATATAATATTTTATTTTAATTATGATAATAATAATAGGAAGCTGCCAGTAATTATAATTAAAAAATACTAACAATGTTCAATACATTCACAAGACTTTTTTATCAAAAATACAAAAATCTATTTTCTATTTTGATCTAGTTCCAAAGTTTCAAAAATCGAAAGATTGTTGATTTTTGTAATGTGCAATCTCCAAAAAGGCTTTCTGAAATGATTTGCCTTTGATATCCTGTGAAGTTTTTTTTAAGGGTACTAAACTAGAGCACTAGTCAAAGACACTCCATCAAACCTCATAGTGGATAAAAGCTACCAGGTCCAAAAGCTACTTTCCTCATGAAGAAAGTGTTTCATTGTGAAGCGTTTTCTAATTGAAGTCCTTTATTTTCAGTAAAGTCCTCTCAGTTGTGGGTCTAGAGGTGTGACCGTGACCTGGGGATATTTCTCTGCTGGTGGTCTTTAAACAGGAGGAATATCCCATTGTTGTAAGAGGTTTTAGAGAGGCATACAGGATTACTGAGCATGGTGTGAGCTCAGAGCTCTCTATAGCCCTTATGTGTTTGGTCTGCAGGTCTCCTTCAAGCCGCAGAGCTTTGAAGCTTTTACAGTGCTCCTGCAGTGATGTTCAAAGCACAGCCCTCTTTCTCCTCTGCCTCCTTCATTACTCTCCTTCTCCAGTCCTCTCTCAACCACTCCTTCTATATCATTAATAACTGGCTATGACTCCTGTGATGCAGGAAGGGCTTTTGAATAATGAATAAGCTTTCCTCAATAGGAAATTCCATCTTATTGTCTCAAGTGCTTGAAACAAAGGTGAAGATGAAAGGACAAAACTTCTATGGGTAAATCTGAACTGGATTCAGCTTAGGTTGTCAAAAGAGATACAAGAAAATCTGACATTAACAAGACTGGAAGAGTTTTATAATAGTAAAACAAAAGAGAACTTCAATCCATTTAATTTAACAGTGTAGTGACATTGTAATTTTACTGTATTTTGCCAAATGAAATGAAACAATAAATAAGTAAATTAACTAGTCTTCCCAATGTCTGAAAATTGCATGTGTTTTATTTTGATTTATTGCATTGTTTTATTCTGATTTCAATGTTACATGCAGAGGTGTAAAGAGTACCTAAAAACCATACTTGAGTAAAAGTACAGATACCTTACATCGAAAATGACTCCACTACAAGATACAAGTAACCAATTCCAATACGACTTGAGTAAAAGTCTCAAAGTATCTGATTTTAACAGTACTTAAGTATTTTACTCATGCTGAATGTAGGCTCAGAGATGCACTAGTCCTGAGAGACATACCAGTGAAAATAAGAAACAATTGATTTGTAAGATGGGAATTCTAGTTTATTTTCTAAAATCAAAATAAAACAGAACACCTTAATGTTGCAATAAATCAAGGTCAACACAACAACCTTTTAAACGTCTACAAACTGATCTCAAGTGCACAGAAAGGCCATAAGTAAACCAATATCCTTCAAAACGGTCTTGTCAATATAGCGGATAAATAAAACAATGTTCAGTAAACTTAAATAGTCAAAGTCTACTGTACGTGCTGGTTTGAGCCTCATCACCAGCTGCAGTCATTTCCTCATCTAATAAATAAAACATCTACGATAGTGCACTCGCATTCACGTAAAGTATCCTTGTTGACAAGTTTGGGTAAGTAAAGGTAAAACACACAAGATATAGTACCTTCAATGCCCTAAGATGGTGATATCGCTTCTTTATAGCAGAAATAAACTGCTGCAGAAAAAGTTAGCTGTCATGAAAAATGTAATTTGTAATTGCATTACTCATCACAAATGTAGTGGAGTAAAAAGTACATTTACTTGCTCAAAAATGTAGTCGAGTAGAGAGTAAAAGTTGCCAATATCTTTGATACTCAGTACAACTACAAAGTAACCAAAAAGATACTTAAGTACAGTAACTAATAACATTTACTCAAATACTTTACGCCTCTCGTTAAATGTAATCTGGTGAACAGCGCTGGTATAACAATGTCAAAACGACTGAGGTGACCAATCAAATCAAAGTAGGCGGGGTTTACTGTTCACAGAAGCAGAGCGTGAATTCCAGCACTAAGCCTCAGTTTTGAAAGAGAGTGAGGTAAGAATGTGTTGAATTGAAAATATGCATTTACGTGATTCATGTAATTCCTAAGGGGCCGTTTACACGACGCCATTTTCAACTAAACACGGAAAACTCTTGAAAACGGTCTCTGTGTAAAGCCGCGGTCACTCTAGACTTTGAACGTGCAAAATTTATTCTAACGGTCGTGATATGACGTCACGGTCTACAGCGTCTTTTTTATAAACATGAATTCAACACATAACTTAAAGTAGTACATTCAAAATGTAAAAATATAGAACCTACTCGACTTTAATGCAATAATATAATTCTTTTAATTCAGCCAAGAGGTCATGCCGTGACGAATCGATCTTCTGCTGGTCGCACGTCTTCACATGCGAATTCGCAGGTCAGAGTTCATCAAACTTGAACTTTGGAACGCAGCGAAATGCGAATTTTTTCGCATGAGCTTGCGTTTCCGGTCTGACGCATTCGCATGCATTTGAATGGAAGTCAATGGAACAAAAAGTGCAGTGTGACCGCACCTTCGATCTGTGAAAACGATGACGGCTTGCACATGCGCATTACAAGTTCAGTCTGTAGTGTTTCATCGCCATCTAGTTGCCTGCAAGCAGAATACAGAGTTTTTAGTCATTTTCACGGATTCGTATTAATGGGTGTTGTCTGTACGCGGAAAACTCAAAGGAAAAAGTTCTCCGTTTTAACCATATGTGACCCTAGACCACAAAACTAGTAATAAGGGTCAATTTTTTGAAATTGAGATTTATGCATCATCTGAAAGCTGAATAAAGAAGCTTTCCGCTGTTAGGATAGGAAAATATTTGATCAAGATACAACTATTTGAAAATCTGGAATCTGAGGGTGCAAAAAAATCAAAATACCGAGAATATCGCCTTTAAAGTTGTCCAAATGAAGTCCTTAGCAATGTATATCCACTCACAAAAAGTAATTTTTGATATATTTACACTAGGAAATTTACAAAATATCTTCATGGAACATGATGTTTACTTAATATCCTAATGATTTTTGGCATTAAAAAAAAACTGATAATTTTGACCCATACAATGTATTGTTGGCTATTGCTACAAATACCTGTGCGACTTATGACTGGTTTTGTGGTCCAGGGTCACACCTCGTTGTTGTGTAAATGTTCTGTTAAATAATTTCTTGTTTTTTGGGCTTTGCTTTTTGACTTTCTTTGTGTCTTGGGCTTTTTCCATTGTGCACATCATGTACCTACCTAGACAAAACAAGAAGTAGTAGTCCTTGGACACACTGACACTCTCACACGCAACTAGAAGTTGAAGACACACACACACACACATTTACGCACATACATTTCTTACTTGTTATTATATTTCTTGAAATGCCTTACATGGTAAGGTTTTGATTCTTAAATCAAATGATTGGATGCTCAAGCCATCCTGGAGATTGTTATTTGACCTATGTCTATAAATATGACCCTCCTTCCTGGATAAATCTGAGAATGCTTTGTACCACACTTGCTCTGTGTCTGCTTAGTCATTCTCCTGAGATCTCGCGCTGCTGCTACCACACATCACAGGGGTTGAGGCGCCTGTTTCTAAACTGATGACTGAGACTACAAATATTCGACCTAAGACTGAGATTTTAATCTAACACGTACCCTAAGTGTGAGACATTTTTACATTTTCGACATATTAGGCATACAAATAAAAGTAACCTACATGTGTTTATATTTTAATGCAAATATTATTTGCAAAAAGATTATTTCCCAACTAGAATTTGATCTAGAATTTCTTTCACTGTTCTGTTTCTTTATGCTTTATAAAAAAATTGGTCCCCCCAATGTTCAAGACGTTACGTTACCGCCTTGCTATATAGAGTTAAAATAGTTTTGATCTTACTGAAGAAAATACTGTGATGTTATATCTATATAATACTGTTTATTACCCTGATGTGCTAACTGTGCTCTGTCTATACATATTTATTAGCTACTGTTCTTGTCCATGTTTAGTTCAGATTGGTTGGGATATTAAAGCTGCAGTCCGTAAGTGTTGCCTCATTGTTGCCATCTCTGTTTGAAACCTGCAGTTGCAGTTATCTGCGGAATTATCATCTTTACGTGGGTTGTGCATTGGCACGGCTCCTCAGCACGGATGAATCTAATGTTTGCTGTCAGTCACCACACCAATATAGATACTGTACTTCAGAATCACAGATTCTGCATTTTGGGAGTATAACCAAAATGAGATTTTTCACCAGAAGATGTAATCTGAACAAGTAAGAAACATGTCTGCCATATTTGTTCTGACCAACTGAGAAAAAAGGCATTACAATAAATCGTGCTGCCAGTGGTGATTAAATCAAACAACAATCGCTTAGCTCGCATCACATCAAGCCATGCAAATTATTATTATTGTTATACTTTGTTCTCAAATTGTTAATGTTAACAACATCAGCATTACATGACTATGTGTATTTAGTATGTATTAGTGTTACCTGTAGATTTCAATTTCTGTAGCCACTCTGCAGTCCGAAGCCTTTTGCTTTTGACTATGGGTGAATCTCCAGTTGACACTGATGATTGTCATTTAGACCTTTCTAGATTACAATCCGTCATCAAAATGATATGTTTAGTCGCTGCTGTGAGAAAAGGCTATAAATGATCCGCCATCCTCACATGTGATTTAGCCTAAAACAGAGGTGACGCAAAGACGAACGGCTGCACCGGTACCACCCAAATTATAAAACATTATTAAAAGCTTACCATTGTGAATCAGTAAGGAGATAGTTTTGAACACTGGCTGGTTATGTTCTTGCTCAAAGATTGATTTTGGATCATTTTTAACCAAAAAAGGTTACGGACTGCAGCTTTAACATTATATCTGTTACTGAAATATGCAGATATGAGCTGTCTGAAACATTGTCACTGTATTTCTCTGGCAACTGCAGCTGCGGTGTGCTATGTAGGACACTGCAGATAATAACTGGATTAATAAATCCTAAAAATAAAAATATCTATTATATTTTGATGCTACATTCCTTTGAAAAACCAATGTACCCTTTGTGGGTGAGTCAGTATATAGGGCGTTAAAATATCGAGCGATGCTTCCAAAACAAAGTGAATGAGAAACAAAGAGACTTAAAGCAAGCCACAAAATGATGGCCTAGTTCAACATCTGACAGTATGAATCATCATGTGCCCTACTTCTGTGTTGGCACTCGGTGGATCTGTCTGAGAATCTGTCCTTTCCCCTTTAGGCATCTTGTACACTGAGGACTCAACAATATGTCTGTCCCAATCACAACCCCAAAACAAAACACATAAAATGAATGGAGTGAAAGAACACTGTATATTATTTGCATGAGAGATCACAGTTGATTGATTGTTTTGTGTAATTTGGTGATTTTTTTTTTTGTTACGTGGGTTATTTATATAAGTACAGTGTCACGTTTTCTCCTTCATGGCTTTGAGAGCAGTTTCAGGTGACCCTTAAGACTCCTTAAACAATGAGAACAATGAAATGAGGTTAATCATAGCTGCAGTAAAGGCACCTGACAATGTAAAGGTCAGGCATTAATTCATTTGACAGGTCACAGTAAAATGATATTAGACTGTGATCAGGTTGCATTCCACATTTCCATACTAACATTGCAGGAGTGACACCCAAAAATCCCCTTTTGCTGAATGAATTTGCATGACCCACTTTAGTTAGAATCCTATTTTCAGTATATAAGGTCAAAGCTCATAGATGACTTTTAAATGTATTTTCCACCTTTCCGACCTTACATCCAATTGATAGTTGACCTCTGGCACGTTTTTAAGTGTGCGTACTAGTTTTAATTCAAATGCAAAAGACCCAAATTATATTTTCAGGCAATCTAATTCCATTCCATTGCAGATATCATGATTTTACGTTAGTAAGTAAGAATCCACTCGAGGAGACAGTGATTTGTTCTTGTACCAGCAGTCTTTATTCATATGAAGCATGCATTAATGGATGAATCACAAATATACATCTACTTTTAAGAGCTCAGCCTGCCATAGGAATTATAATGATACAAAGTGCAGAGCCAAGAACATAACTTCAGATCTAAAAATCAACGCATTGCTGCACTCTCCTTCAGCCCACTCTCATTCAAAATTGCTTTCATTCCCATTTCTTTATTTATGAAGTTGGACAAGCAGAAGGAATCTATAATACTCTGCTACAGTATGTGTTCAAAAGTGATGATTTACAAGTTTCATTGTGAATGCAGGGATGTTTTGGGCTGTACATGAGTATATTTTAGATTTGGGGGTGTCACAGTTTCATGAGAGTTAAGCAGAAGTCTTTAATAAATAACACATACAGTATAACATTTTGGAAGTTATTAGGGACTGTCTTAAAAAGCTCTCTTACTTCCAAACCCTCCACACACATTCATACTTTTTCTGTTTTACAGGTACCACAGTGTGTGCTCATTGGGATTGGATTCATTTGATGGGTCAGTCAATACTTTCAATTTTAATGCACTTCAATTCAAAAAACACAAAATCACAGAGAATTCATATTGCCTTATCTATAAGCTAAGGATTAAAGCTCTGTTTTTGGATGTGCTTTTAACATGTATCCCCAGGTCCAAGCTACACTTAAACACAAGTTTCATGTGTAGAGCTGATGTAGTGCACTGTTGCTCTTCTAAACCACGTTATGCTATGATTATTCACCAAGAAACACTATAGGAAAGATGAAGTTTTTTCGAAAACAGTTCTACACTGAGCCCTGCTCAGCTCTCCAATGGTGGGAGATCCTCTCTTGGAGCAGGAGCCAGGCATCTCTGCTCACCGGGGCATTTTTGTAGGTGCGTTGTGCCAGTGTCTTTTGTAGAAAAGTGCTCCCATTCCCACGATCATGATGCAGGCGAATGCCAGGATACCCACAGCCACACCGAGACCCACAGAGGAATCCACAGGTTTTTTTGTGCTGATTGACACATCTGAGATGCAAAGACATACAAGGTTAGATTCACTTAGCTACAAGCAGAAAGTAGCTAACTACAATTGTTCAAAAGTTTGGGGTCAGTCATTTATTTATTTTTTAAAAGAAATCACTACTTTTGTTCAGCAAGGATGCAATAAATTGATCAAAAGTGACATTAAGGGAATTTATAATTTTACAAAAGATTTTCAAATTAATGGTGTTATTTTGAAATTTCTATTCATCAAAGAATCCAGTTTCCACGTCAATATGAAGCAGCACAACTGTTGACAACATTGATATTAAGAACAGTTTCTTGAGCACCAAATCAGCCTATTAGAATGATTTCTGAAGGATCATGTGACACAGAAGACTAGAGTAGTGATGCTGAAAATTCAGCTTTGCATCACAGGAATAAATTACTTTTTAAAACATATTCAAATAGCACAATAACACAATATTACTGTTTTACTGTATTTTGGTGAGCTTAAGAGACTTCTTTTAAAAACCTTAAAAATCCTACTGACCCCAAACTTTTGAAGGATATTTATAGGGCTGTCAAATCGATTAATCGATTAACTAACATAAAAGTTTGTGTTTATATAATATGAAATTGTGATTAATCGATTTAAACACTAACTTAAAGCTATTTTTAGGGAGCAATGTATTTTAGAAATATAATTAAAATTATTATTTATATTTAAAATATGTAATAGTATTATAGTAAGTTATTTTATTCAAAAGAGTATTACTTTGGCTGAAAAATATTAAGGGTTTTTAAATGAATGATCTTGATTAGGGTCAGCATTAAATTAAAACAGCTAAATTAAAAAAAAAAAAAAAAATTAGAAAATAATGTCTAAAACAGTGATAGGCAGCGGTGGTTGCTGTACATTAATCTATAAAATGTGCCTCACACATTCACATGATTTATTGAACAAATTAATTGACTAAAACAAATCAAACTTTCAGACACTACATATAAACATTTTACAAGAGAGCACTTGACCATTGCCTATGTTTGCTTGGTTAATTTTGTATTTAGTTAACCAAGGTATGTTCAATGAATGACTCCCCAACACTGTACAAATATTACATGTTTTATATATAAGGCAGTTAATGCTCACCTTCCTCTTTTGTTGCCACCACTGAAATGAAATAAACAGAACATAGTCAGTTTCTCAGATCTAGAAAGCAATGTAGGTAACAAACTTAATGATTAATAATTCATTTTGTTTTTAAAAAGGAGAAGGAATGTACCATTATCTGAACGTATGACGATGGCTGGTGATGTGATGGTGGTGCTGTCTGTGACTCCATTTGGAGAAGGAGTGGTGGGCGCAACATCTCTCTTTTTTCTATTGACACATTGCTGTAGAAAGAGCCATAGGTCATGGTGAGTTCAAAAAGTGTCTCAGCCAATATTTGTGTCTGGGTAGGTGAACTGTATGTGTGTTGCTATTTTTGTGGGGACAAAAGGTCTTCAAAAAATAGCAAAGCTTGGCAAAACTACTATATAGTGACATTGACAGGAACATAAATGTTAACGTAACGCAACTGATGCTAACAATATGATCCAGCCCAAGCCAAAAGGGTCTTTCTCTTCTGGTTAGTCTTTGATATTACATAAATTCTAACCGGCTAATTTAAGAACAAATGATGTGAATGTGTAGTTTATGTTGTATGTGTGTATGTGTTTACCCTAAATGTGCTGCAACTTGATATTTCACACAGTCTTGTGATGCAGTGCAGATAGTATGTTGACACTGTCTGGTTCTGCTGCTCTGTAAAGCGGAAGGCAGGAAACGAGAACCGAGCAAGCTGCATCTCCCCGTTCACCAGCATTTTAGTGAGCCGATCCTTTTCACATCTGATCAAACAAATCATCAAACAAATTATTACGTCTCAGGCCCTCGAAACACTTTCAGACATATTACAAACATGGCTTTTGTACATGGTGCAATGGTATTATGTTGTTTTGGACATGTACTCTGACCGTAGCATGTACACACCATGATATATGACTACAGTAATAGTCCAGTACCATAGTATAGATCAAAGTACTAAGGTATTTGACACCATCACTGTACCATGGTACTGCCACAATACATTTTTAAGGGTTAATACAACAAAACTGAATGATACTGCATTATGATTTTGTATTGGATTCATTTGATAGGTCAGTCAGTACTTTCACTTTTAATGCACTTCATCGCAGAGGATTCATAATGCCTTATCTATAAGCTAAGAATACTACATTATGATTGTAGTTTGGGTTATAAAATAAAAAATAATATTTTATCTATTTAAAAAGATATACATTATTATTATTTATATTAAAAATGAAGAATACTACTTTTATGATTAAACTTACGGCACAAAGAGGTTGAAGTAGTTGTTGGTGGCGGGTGTGTTGGAAATGGAGGCATAGCATCTGTCCAGCAGCAAAAAGTACCTGTGAAGTACATAATAATGGTCAACTTCAATGAAAAACTGCTCAATTTACTGCCATGATGATACTCAATGAAACATATCATACTGGGAGGTCAAGTTGGTGGCCTCCACTTGCACAAACACATTTGTCCTCAGCTCAATACCAATGGGAGGCATGACGAGAGGCTGGGTGTAGTTTATGTCCTGAGAAATTAAACAAAAGAAAAAAAAAAATTGAGATAAATAAATAATTGATTCTAGCTGATGGATGCATGGAGGTCCAGTTTAAAGATTGACTTACTCTGAAGAGTCTAAGTTTCAGAGTGCTGATGAAACTGCCATTGTTGTCTTTTACGGCAATCGAGGAGGCCGACCTTTGAGAAGATAGAACAAGGTTAAAGTTTCCTTGAAACAGCCCACAATTACTCAATGTTGACAACTCACAGACTAGACGTGTTTATGTGTCATTGTGTCTCTCTATTGTGAATCTGATATTGTTTCCTTGTCTCTTGAGGACAGCAACAAGGATGGACCAATTGGATTGAATGTGTTGTTAAAGTGATATTACACCAATACGCTTATTCCCCAAGGAGTTTTGTTCTTTCATCCCAGGTAAACGGATCTTACACCTTGTTTACTATAGCGTGAGAGAAAGTGAGTGCTTACACATCCACCCGAGTGTTGTTGATCAGGTACTCCAGAGGATAGGAGCACGAGTAGTAGTACTTCAGCTCGGCGTTATACGTCACAGTGCCTGTTGTGATGTCTATCGATCGTACAACTCCACTGACGTTGACAGTCTCGATGTTGGAGAAGTCTGAGAATACGCCTGTGCCTGCACTTCTGATCGTCTGTGGAGAAAAGTTATAAATTAGTTGTATCTAATGCTGTGAAAAACAGATTGACCCTTTAGTTCTGACTTTGTATAATAAGATATTTTGGTATATTTCGATGGACCACTTTAGACATTCTTGTAACTATAAGTAGCTTTGCGACTAAATATCAACATTAGTAGACTTGCTTAATATCTGCTAACACCTTAACCCTAACCTAACAGTCTACAACAATCTACCAATACTCTAATGAGAGTTAGTTGACATGTAGTTGCAAAGATACTTACAGTTTGTAGTGTTTAAAGTGGGACTGTTGAAATAAAGTGCAATATTTAAAAAAATATATATTATTATTTATGAATTGGTGACACTGGTGACATTTTGCGGTCTCTGAAAACTTGACTCTGATTTTATAAGTACACCGTAAAAGATAATTGGAGTATGTTTTACAAGAAAATACTATTTCAGTTTTTCTACTTCAAAATTTCATGTTTAATTATTTCATGTTTTTTTTTTACTTGCCACTTCTTTGTGATTCTCTCTGAAATTTACCAGCAATTTCTGAGTGAAAATTGTTTCTACATCCTTTTTTTTTTCTTCAGTGTATTACTCACAACAAAATTGCTGCCACAGGCATTGGTTGAGTTAAGCGGGAACTTAAATCGGGCCACTGGAGGTGAGGCGGTAACGTCGAGGGTCCCCTTGCAATCTGGGTTATTGAAGACGTTGTTGAGGATTAACTCTGATTCATTGTAGCCGGTGTATAGAACAGGACAGAATTTGATGGCCAGACCGATGTATTCCGTTCCACACTCCACCGAGATGTCTGTGTACTCTATCGTGACAAGAATGACCGGATTAGTTGTACAAAAATTGGTATAAAGTCTTACTTGAGGCAAAAAAAAACAAAAAAAAAACCATTTAAATCAAATAAACAATTTTTGTTAATCAGAATTTTAAGCTTTAAAACACCTTCCGTGTGATTCATCAAAACTATAAATCATAAGTATACCTGGACGTCTGTAATCTGATCCACAATCGCTCAACGTTAACTGAATGCTTTTGTCGAATTTTGTAGCTAGGAGGAAGAGGAAAACGTTGAGGAGAATTTTTCTGCTGTTTGCCGAATTTGAACCTGTTCATGGAAGAAAATAACACCACATTCAAAAACAGTAAATCACCATTGGTAAATCCAGGAGCTCAGCGCATGTCCCACAGTTACACGTCCTAGGACACGTACGCACCTTGTACCATGTTTGCGGTTGGCTTGGGTATCCTCTGCCTCTGAGATCTTCTTGCAAACTAAGAGTCCTTTTATAGAGCACTTTCCTTTGTGGGATGGGAATGAAATAAGGTCAGAGAAGTTTGGTGTGTCCACTGTTCAGGACCAGCCCTATTGTGAATAAAGTCCCATAGTCAGCCGCCTGAAGGCACTTGCTGAAACTCTACACAACATGGGCCTTCAAAGACATGCAGTTGACAATGGCCTGGTTTCTTTGTTTACTTGCTTAAACATGGATACCCTTGGCATCCTAATACACAAACTCATGGAGTAAGTGTCGTGCCCCCAGGGAGTGGAGACAATACAGCGATGGCTCTTTTCACCTCAGTTAACACTGTACAAAATGTCAGAGATCTCTATATTGATCGAAAGGTAATCCTAGAAACAATAAATAAGGATGATAATGCAAACACACATGATTTAGCAATGGGAATCTAAGCATGTGACTGTTTTAATGGGGGGAAAAAACAGCCAGGGGTTGACTGCCGAGTTTGTTGTTGTTATTGTTTGTTTACTTCTGTTATTTGTGGATTGTCCATTTTCTTAGGATGAGCTGTTCCCCGAAAAACCATATGACTGGCTTAGGCATTGTTGCCTGATTTCTGCGAAATGCTAAAGGAAACTGTATATGTGGTTGAAATCGGTTGAAATATATTGAGTATTATATTAACATAACCTGACACCATAGTAGAGCTAAATTCAGGGCTATCTAGGATCTATCTATCTATCTATCTATCTATCTATCTATGTGTATAACATAAAATATGCATATTTGTGCTTTTTGTAAGGTATTTTTATACAGATATACACTGACAAAACAGCTTACGATTTGCAGCAACTTACATAAGAATGAATTGGCAAACTGTTTACACAAATTCATTCTGCCCGTGTTTCATAAATTAAGCCTACTGGGCATTATTGGATAACCAATTAAATAGATCAGAAATCAGACAACATAATTACAAGGGTGAGGAAAACATTAATTAAGCACATCACAGTGCACTCATGGGCTTTGTTTTGACTATCATCCATTCACAATAATGTTTCAATTTATTCTTGAGTCACTTTGTTTGGTTGATAGCTTGACAAAATAAAAATAATGTATTTTGTACCAGATGTTCCCAATTAGTGCTTATTTAGTCACTTAACACTTATACACCAACTATTCTTATTCCATCACCAGTATCCTGCTTTACTTCAAGTCTGACATGACAGAAAATGTACAACTAGAACCCAGAGATCTGATCACATAACCTATGGCTCATTCCTTAAACACTTTGTCTGAGAGACTAAATCTGTTATCACATATATCAACAGGTCCAAAAGAAGGGTATGTCTGATTGAAGGGCAACCACTGCGTGTAAACACTGTTAAGTGGTGTGAAAAGGTCAGTGGATTACTCTGTAATGAGAGGGCTCTGCTTTAAGCTGTAAACTAAGCACTTTGTTTCAGCGTTTTTCTTTTCTTTCTCTGTGCGATGAGCCACAGATCCAGATAAATCTCCGGAGAATCTGTGGAGAATCACAGACGGGTTTAATAAAGCTTAAGCATGACCTCTGGCCGTGTCAGATGCCAGCAGTGTGATTTCTTCCTTCAAAACAGATTTTTTTATTGGCATCTACTAGTAAATATGATGCTGCACAGAGATTTGGCTGCTAGGGTCAGATCATAGGTTGAATGACATGAATATCTTTAGATCATAATCCTTATTTACTGCCACAAGGCTACAGGTCCTATGTTTTGGAATATTGGAAACGTTTGGCAAATTTGTAGCCTCTTTTATAAAAGAACACAATAGGCCGATCATTTTCTTCTTTTCAATAAATATAAAACACTACAGTTTGGTGCGAGTAAGATTTTTTTATTAATGCTTTTATTCAGCAAGAGTGCAGTAAATTGATCAAAAGTGACAGTAAAGACATTTGTAATGTTACAAAAGATTTCTATTTCAAATAAATGCTGTTGTTTTGTACTTTCTTTTTACCAAAGAATTCTGAGAAAACTGTATCGTGTTTTCCACAGAATAACTGTTTTCAACATTGAAAATAATACAAAATGTTTCTTGAGCACCACATCAGCATATTAGAATGATTTCTGAATGATCTTGTGAAACTGAAGACTGAAGTATATAAAATATTATTTTTATACATATACAATTTTATATTTAATAATAATATTAGAAATATATATTTATATAAAATTTATTTTCCATTTAACTGACACTCCCACGGCATTTTCTGTCATTACAATTCAGAATGGCACTTCCTTGTGTCAAAGGCTGGGCTTGTATGATTTGGGGTTCGTGCTCTTAGGTCACTTACAAATCAAAAAAGCTAATCCTTGTATTCTATGCTGACACTCAACCCTTCTTTATGGCAGATGAGGATATTCATGTCAGGAACAAAGGTGGATTTTTATTTAAGAAGGATATCCTTGTATATCACTATGGAAACCAGCATTGACACAAATACTATAATAGCCTTACATAAAGCACACTGGCGGTAATATGGTACTGTGATGGTTTCATACGGAAATATCATCATACTTTTATATATACTATGGTTCCTGAATGATCACCATGGTAAATGATAGAATATGTTGAAATATATGTTATTTGCTGACAGTTTATTGACAGCTTTGCCTTTACAACTCTACTGGCTCGGACAGGGGGAATTATCCTCCGATGGATTGTTCGTTTTTCATATCCAGATAGGACATAATGTCTCATCCCTGCCCTTCTGTACCTTGAATTCTTCATATTAAATTGGGCCATTCATTCATTATGCCAAAATCCCATTAATATTTTCCACTGTTGTCACAGATAATAAACCTGGAAGTCTTCAAAGGTCTGATATCGATAACGGCTCTTTGTTTAGCTAGCGTCATGATGATTACGATCATTGTGAAGAGCTTTAAAAGCTTGCTTTCTTCAACATGACAGCGTTAAATACAATAGAACTGAGTGATGGATTGTGATCCCTGTCTGTTTTGTAATTATTACAGCAAAATCTGCAAACTAAATATTCAGAAGCACATCTGAATATACTTTATTGTTAAAAAACTAGGAAAGAAAAACCTACAAAGTAATACAAATGTGTGTTTGGGGGATAATAACATGGGTTGTTACATTTAATTAAATTATCTTGGACATAAATTCCATTCAAATATCTTTAATAAAAAAAAAAAACTAACACTGAATATTAGAGTGAAACTAACTGCTAAGACTCATTACTGTTCAGTGGATATCACAGAGACATATGAATACTAATGAGTAAAAACAAATACAATTAATTAAAACTAAAAATATCTTAAATAGTCTTCGCATCCACCTCAATCACATAGCATAGTGATCTAGGTTGCTGTTCGACTTAATTAAATTCGTTCCCTATGGTCTCTCTCTCAGAACTTGTAACTCAAACTAATTATTGTAGAGAGTAATGCACTTGGATTCGCTGGTGTCCCAAGATCCTTTGTGCCGTTGTGATGAACAGACTCCTCACATTCCATCCTATATAGCCTCTAATATTCTCATTGAATTAGAAATATGTGTTAGGCAGGTCTGTTAGATACCTCTGCTTATGTTCTTCATGTAACTGATCTTAAACCCTGCAATAAAGAAGCGAGGGGCTGAGGTATTAACTTTTAAGTTACACTGCACCAACAGATCTGGATCAACTGACATTTCAAATTAAATACATGTATAAAACAGTTCGCTGCTCTGTTGATCAGTTCATTTACAAGTGCAATTAAATAAGGTGTGTAAAAAAAAAACTCTATTTATATTTACGCTACGATCACTTTTAATATCAGCTTGGTGGTTCAGGTTTGTTTTCTAGATGGAAACAAATTGTGGTGCTGTTTGATATAACAGTCATGATGAAAAGTGCAAAATAAATGGCACTCATGTTGTTCCAAACATGTTTGAGTTACTTTCTTCTGTGGAACATTACAGAAGATATTTTGAAGAATATTTCAACAGTTTTTGCCCATGCAATGAAAGTCAGTGGGGTCCAAAACAACAACATTGGACCCCATTGATTTTAATTATATGAGCAAAAACAGTCAATCTATTCTTCAAAATGTCTTCTTTGTTCCTCAGGTAAACTGTTATAAACACTGACTTTAACTAGCTTGCTTACCAAGATTGGGGTTAAAGGGATAGTAGAATTTTTTTTTGTCATTATTTACTTGCCCTCAAGTACCAAACCTGTATGAATTTCCTTAAAAAGAAGATATTTTTTAAGAATATGGGTAACCAAAAAGTTGATGGGCCCCATTGACTTCCATAGTATGGAAAAAAATACGTCAATGGGGCCAATCAACTGTTTGGTTACCAACATTCTTCGAAATATCTTCTTTTGTGTTCAGCAGAAGAACAAAATTCATAAAGGTTTGGAATAACTTGAGGGTGAGTAAATGATAATAGAATTTTTGGGTGAACTGTCTCTTTAAACTGTTGCTTTGCCATGACATTAGTCGACCTGAAAGAGAAATCTGATCATAAAAGTGGGCAGTTTTAATTATAGCGCCAATTGCAGCAACAATAACTAGTTGCGTTGGATAATGAATTGTGGTCAAAACAATGACAAAATTAATCTAGCATACCTAAAAACATCTGCCTTCATGTACATGCATAGTTCATGTTTTGGGCCTAAAAGTGCGCTTGGTAGTTTTTGTTTACCTAGTGTTGTGGATGCAGATTCATGCAAAATCAAATGTTTTTAGTTACCAATACCATTGTAATTACCAATGCCATTGTAATGCATTATCAGCCATGATTAACTTATTCAATTAGCAAAACTGTCTAATAACAAAGACGTTACTGTGATAAAGTCAATAGTATTCAGCTGGTCATGTGATCTCAACATGGCAACCACTAAATTTGTTTGAGCAGCCTATATAACTGAAATCTCATGTGAGTGTACAAGTTTTTGTCAAATAATTTTTTATGTGTAATGAGGAAAAAAATTACTGAGTGCACCTTTTAAGTGCGTTATTTCTGTTTATTTTCAAATTCAGACTCTAATGGCTTAGGATTGGGTGTTATGTAAAGTCACAGCAATGAGAACAGCTGTAGTGATGCTTTGTAACCAAAAATAGGCAACTCTGTGTATCTAAAGGCTGTGTAGAGTGATATTATATTATTTCCCTGTACTGCATGATTGTGTGTAACCGAAGAGCTTCGCACAAAGGTATTGTTGTACTGTTTAGCTGACTGAACAGCTGTGTGTGCGTTTAGCTGAACGCTGGGTTGTGGGTTCCTGACAGAGGTGTTGATGTTGTCTGTTTCCCCCTCAGCAGTGACAGAGACAGGATGAAGAAACACATGCTCATAACCCCGAGGATTGCGATGGCAGAAATCAAGGCAGTCGTCACTGAATTCATTTTGAATGGAGGTCCGTTTAACTGTGCTGAAACACACACACACACAGTGTTAGGAAGACTTCATACAATATGTAACACACTGTTAAAACTCTATTGCACACTCTTAGTTTCAATCCTCTCATTCATTTCTTGATAACACCACCTGCTTCTCCCCTTTATTAACTTCTCACTGTCGGAAACCTTCCAACTTATTATTTTGGTCATGGTTTTAAGCCGCTACATCCTTTGAGGAAAAAAAAATTTCTATTTCTATATTTCCAGGAGGGAAGAAAGTGTGCTTTTATCCTCCATCAGAAATGCTACAGCTCTGAGATAGAAGGATTTAGCTCCCCCCCTTTTTTTTAAAGGCTAAAAAGGAGGGAAAAGGTAGGCTTACCTATTTGTGAATTATTGGTGGGAGTTTCATCTGTGGATAGAGGAAAATTGTTTTAGTGAGATGCCACACTTATTGCCCAATGGCTAATTTAAAATGCTAATTCATGTCTCATATTCATGGCTTAATTTGACCCCAAACAGAGTATGATGGTTTAAGAGTTGAGATTATCATCCAACTTGATTATGATACTCAAAATTAACTTTTTTTATCAGAATAATACCTGTGACAGTGTTGTTAGCATCATGAGCTACCAGTTGAGCTACAGAAACACTACATTATAGTTTATATCGTACCACTTCGGGTGATGATGGGTCCGGCGGTCATGACTGCATTGTCAGAGGCCACACCAGTTCTTTCCGACGTGTCCCTTTTCCTTCTCTTACCGCAAATCTGTCAGGATGCCAATATTTGTGAGTAACAAATGAACACAGTTCCAACTTAAAAGTTTCTTAGCTTTTAATAAGTTATATTAAAGAAAGGAAATGAAGCCTGTTATTAGAACCAATTAGGATGTTTTTTTATAACTAAAGAATGTTTTCCTTACAAAGTCTTATTACTTGAACTGAGCTGTTTTTGTAATTCCCCTTATTCTTAATAGTGACTCTCAGTATTAAAGGCAGTAAAACCAATACTACCACGATGCATAAATAATTTGCAGTTTGATTTTTTTCTTTTCACATTAAAAAATTAGATTTTTTTTAATGATTTTTTTTTTTCTTTGCATTACTGTAATGTCCTTTTTGTTTGTTTTGTCTATATTTATTTCTGAAGGATCATGTGACACTGAAGACTGAAGTAATGGCTACTGAAAATTCAGGTTTGCCATCACTGGAATAAATTACATTTTAAAAAAAAAAGGATATTTTGAACAAATAAATGCAGCCTTGGTGAACATAAGTAACTTTTTTTATATTTTGGATGGTAGTCTATATGCGCATTTTATATTTTTTTCCAGAAATAACCTCCCCAAATAAATAGAGTAATTAAAAAAATAATAATAATAATAAATAAATAATGAAAATATTGTCACAATGCAAAAAATCTCGACAATTATTTTCTTTGAGCAATCTTATTTCTTCAGGTTTTAGGGTGAAGTATGACTCAGACATGTTGACACTTTTCTTGAGTTTCACCATGGTATTTCTCTCAAGCAGCCATCCTTACAGGCAAGAGCAGGGGGCAGTCGTCAGCACGACACAGCTTGGTCACGCAGTGCAGAAAGACGGTAGACATTTTCTGGTTCTTGTGCTTGACAAAGCGGAACACCTCGAAGGAGAAGCGGCCCATCTGGCTCTTCCCGTTCTCAAACACTGTTGTCTGCGGGTCCTTATCACATCTGCTGGACCAGAGACACAATACACTAAGCATTCAGCCTCAGTTCTGCTTGTATACACCCACATACATACAAGCACATTTCTGAAGAAAACAGAATTACCCAAAGAAAAGGTCATATCGAAGTTCATCATTAGGATTCCCAGAGGGAGTCGTATAACAGTAGTCCATCAGAACGTTCCACCTGTGGAGAGTGACATGCGTGAATCAGTCACTAAAACATGGATGTTTGAATAGGAAACCGCCCTATACGACCAAACCACTGTTGTTTCATATAGAAGTCATGTGTCTTATCTCTACTCAGGATCCATAATAATCTTTCCCATTCATTTTAGTGGCGCCCTTCACTGGCCCTAAACAAGGCCGGCATTCAGTCACTCAGCATTCTTCGTTTAATGGGCTAAACTAGTTCTGGATCTGTCAGATATAAAAGAGGAGGTCATTTAGGGAAGTGCTCTAACAATGCAGTGACAGTGTCTGTCTCAATTTACATTTGACCTCCATCAGACCGTTTAGTATTCAGTATCATATCTAGATTATGTTTTAGTATGTTGGGCCTTTTTGCAAGATACTTTTCCAAGATATTTTTGTGTAACTGTAGTTTACCTCCTGTCTAGGTTGGTGGCTTTTACGGCGGCGAACACTCGTGTCTTCAGAGTAAGTCCAGACATTGGGATGGCAAGGTGCTGGATGTATGTGGAGTCCTTAAACAATGAACACCACAGGTTAGGATCCCACACGTTTGCTGAAACCTTTTTTTTTTAGGGTTCCTATACATTCAAAATTCCATACTTTTCCAGACTCAAACTTCCAAACCTCTCTGTAGTTTTTTCATACCATATTTAACATACATGATTCATGCAGCATTATATTTGGTATATAGTACAATCATCTGTAAATATTTTCTCAAGTTTTTTTCCCCATTGGTTTTAAAGTAATAAAATGTCCTTATGATGAGAAGAACCTAAAACTTGCTTTATAACCTGCATTTATTTACCTCTGACACATCTGTTTGATGCTGTAATCGTGGTTTGATGTTGCACGAGCACCAAACAGCAAAGTACAGTCTTTAAATGATCGTTTGCTGCTTTATCTGTTGCTGGTTTGAGTAGCACATGCACATTTGCTTAGTAAAGTTCAAAAGAGCACTAAATGACAATCACTAAATGATCACTAAACTTTTGCCATGAATTCCCTCTGCTTGTATGATCAATTTATTTTTTATAAATTCTAAATTTTTTTATAAATTCTAAATTTTCTTAATTTTATATTTTAGAAAACTGAATAGGGAAAAAAGTCTGGAAACACAAATATTTTTCCATAAACTGTTTTCTTTTTCCATACTTTTCCATACAAGACCTGGAAAAGTATGTAATTTTTTATTTAATTTTTATTTTATATATAAAATAAAGTAAATTAAAATTGATTAAGAAAAATAAACCTTTGGAAGTCTATATATTCAATATATACTATAGAAATAAGCAAAATACAGCAATAAAAAAAACAAATAAAAAAAAAAAACATTAAAATGAACACACACACACACACACATTTTATAGATACAGTCAAACCAAAAAATTATTCAGGCATTTTTGATATTTTTGATATATTTTTTACTAGTGGGTACAGGACACTATAGTTAATTTATGTAAGTGAGGATAGCAAAATAAAGTAAACTGTTACATATTATACCCAAAAATTCTTCATACAGTGGACTAACAGTAAAATTGATAAAGATTTTGAACCAAAAATTATTCAGACACTTTGACCTGACCATGTTTTGCTTAAGTGTTATCTGACATAATTAAGATCAATTTTTTCCATTTTTTTAAAATATTTTATTACCATTTTTTAAACTATAGTGAATAAACTGTATTATTGAATGAAACGTTCAAGGTGTCTGAATAAATTTTGGTTTGTCATGAGATATATATATAGAGAGAGAGAGAGAGAGAGACGCTAAACGCCACCTCAGTCAAAAATGCATTAAGTGAAATATATATATATACACTTTGAGCACAGTGCAAAAGATGTAAATAGATCTCTATATAATGCTTAATTAGAAATTATACTGATGTTAAACATGTACTCACATTGTATAGAAGTAAATTCAGCGTGCTCACAAAAGTACCATTGCTGTCCTTCACTGATATCGCTGCAGCTGACCTTCAAACAAAAGAAGCTATTAAAACATGATAAATATATTTGCAGGCCAATTAAGTCTGAAAGGAAAACTTGTGTTATAGTTTTTCCTGATTTACTGTCTGATGTCCTTGTAATCAACCGTGCATTAGGTTTTACAACATATTCGTTGTGCATACTAATTTAATTACGCCTCACAATTCAGCCCATTAAATCTTAACAATAAGTGCTAAATGTTTTACAACATGCAATTTGTGACCGTTTTATCTTCCCTCAAAATATTGTGAATAATTTAGCATGGATTAAAAAAAGGACACAATAATGCATTGGACTGAAATGCAGTCATTCATTCTACAGTGATAAAGCTGACTTACGAAGCAAGCTGTGTGTTGTTGACCAGGTATTCCAGTGGGTAACTACAACTGAACTTGTAAAGCAGTCCCGGTAGATAGCTGATGACCGTTGGGGGATCCGGAGTGTCAATGTATCCTGCTATATTCCCAATCTGAACCAGGGAAAGATTCCCATATGCGTTGGGCCCCTGAGCCGTTGAGACCTACAGACACAGTGGCACTGAACTGTGATTACTCTTCCTGAAACTAATGTACCTCACCTCCATAATCCTCAGCCCTTTTATCAATGCCGGATCTCTGCCGTCACCAAACCAAAGATAAAAATCCACCTCACCGCAGATGTTCTTCATTTATCATGGCCAAATTGTCATAGAGAGAATACTGTCTCTCCAAACACAAGCTGAATTTTAGCATTTACTGTAACAAATGAGTTTTTCTTACTAATGACTGAACCTGAAATGAAAATTCTGGGTCATTTAAGGGCTAATGTGAGTGAATTATTCTGTCATGGGTCTGTTCCCTCCATGTAGGCCGTTAAAAATGGTCAAAACAGGTGGTTTCTTACCACCAGTGAGTTTCCGCAAGCCTCCAACGTGCTGAGACTGATGCTGAACAGCACAACCGTTGGGAACGTGTTGTTGTTGATGAACCCTCTGCAGTGGGCATCACCGTGACGCCCGTTCAGTGCCAGGTCAGTGTCGGTGTAGCCAGAGAAAAGCACCGGGCAAAAATTTATCTTCAGCGTAATGGTTTGCACTCCACAATACACGCTGATGTCCCGCTCAGCTGTTGAGAGAGAATGAAATATTATTAATTACAAGTCACTGATTAAATGCTTGCACAAAAAAAGAAAGCACTCACTCACCAGGGAAGCGGCTGTGAAAGTTGGCATCGCAGTTGAACCCATTGAATTGCGCATTCACTATGAAAGTTTTGCTTACAAGCAAAAGAATCACACACAAACGTTCCATTTCAACGCCTGAGGAAGACAATGTATGAGCAATTTCTTTGGATTCATCAGAAATTGCTTCTTTTTCTGAAATGCGAGAAGAAATGCATGATTAGACTCACTTCAAAAGGTAATTTGACTGCATTGTTCTGTAATTACACTATTAAATTTGAAGAAAAAAGACAGAAAATGAGAAATCTGATACTTTTGTTGGTGCTTCTGTTCAATTGGAAACCAATAATGAACATAAATTGATCTTAAGTGCCATTGCACAAACTTTGTGAACAAATCAACTCACCTCAATTTATATATTCAAAAAGCTGCAAATCTATTCAAACAGATTCACTTCCTGTAGGTATTTGTTAGTATGATGCTTTTACACAGAGTTCTGTGTGTTTCACCCTGACCTTGGTCCACTTTGGCCCTTCGTCTGCTTTAGCATCCCTCGCTCCGTTTCGGAAGACTCACCCGTTTCCCTGGCAGCTGTAGAGTCAGCGGTACTCCATCTGTTCTCGGCTGTGGCGCGAGACTGACTGGATTACCCAGCATCCCTGCAAAACCACTAGAAACATGAGGAAGGAAAAAAATTAAACATAAGAGATTCATTATTTGAACACGTCAACAGCAAAAGAGCTGTCTGGGGGAACATGGGAAAGTCCATCAAAAGTGAATGTGTTATACAAATCCTTTCACGGGCCCAGAAACATGAGCAGGTTTTGAAGTTTCCCACTCATATCCTTTCTGCTTGATCTTGCTCTGTCAGCGCTCACAAGCGGCCCCGCGCCGCATGTGGTCTGCGAGGGGGGAATTATCTTTTCATCGGCTCCAAGACTGGGCTCGTCGCTGACTGAGCTGGCCTTTCTGTGTGCCAGGACGGTCTGGGTCGGGACCAGGATTGTCTGGACGCTTTAGATGCTTTGTTTGGCCCGGCTCAGTCAGCACTTCCCCAGCCGCCTCCCATGATGGTATCCCAGCTGTCTGCCCGTGACCCCCCTTTCCGACTGCTACTCCTGGCCTTACGTCGCCTCCTTGAGATTGTCGGCAAATGTATGTGAGAATCTATATCACAAAAAGGGGGCCTTCTGTGAATAAACACTCATGTTTCCATTATCTGCATACTTCTAGTGATGAATGCTTGTTCCAACCTCTCCAAAATGTATAGCAGACTAATATTTCATCAAATTAGCTGCCATTTATACATCATCATTTTTAAAATGCCTTTAATCTGCATGATTAATTGCCTTAGAAATGTCTCTATAGTCCATCCTTGCAGCAAAAGGGAAAATCTGAATGATTTCATTGTCCATTCTTACCTGATCAATCAAAGCTCAAGACGTCCGGGCTGCAGGCCAGATCCAGCTGCAATACATCATCCAAAAGTCACTTGTCAGTCTGTGCAAAATACAAGAAATACAACGGAGAAGGATTTTAAGAACTATGCAATACCATTCCAAACTGTTCAAATCCTATATCCAGCTTGGATATTACAGAGACACGAATCGGATGAAGCTCTAAGCCCCTTCGGCTTGAACTCTGACGAAGTTTGCCTCACATCTTAGAATTTCTTCAGATGGAAGGGATTGTGTGTAAAATGGAGCTGTTGGTCTATAGTGGGGCAATTCAGTACTTGCGATAAGTATCTCTATTTATGCGCTTCCAGCAAATGTCATTCTTTCATTTTTCACACTTGAATGTCTCTATATGGCAGGCTATAGTGCCGTTTATCACTGTGGCACAATCTCATTCACCTTGCCAAGATATGAGGGCAAGCAAAACTATTACTGTAGGGATTTCCACATGTATTAATGCATGTACACTTTAGGATAGCATTTGAGAAAATGAAAAATTGGCATTCTTTTTACATCTTAAATTTATTAAATACATTTTTTTTTAAATCACAATTCTGACTATAACTCGCAATTGCAAGTTTATGTCACGCAATTCTGACTTTATAACTCGCAATTGCGAGTTTATATCACAATTTGACTTTATAACTCATAATTGCAGGTTTGTATCATGCAATTCTGACTACAGCTCAAAATTGCAAGTTTATATCACGCAATTCTGACTTTATAACTCACAATTGTGAGTTTATATCACAATTCTGACTTTATAACTCACAACTGTGAGTTTATATCACATTTCTGACTTTATATTTCACAATTGCGAGTTTATATCACAATTTTAAATTTTTTAACTCTAAATTGCAAGTTTTTATCAAGCAGTTCTGACTTTATAACTCGCAATTGCGAGTTTATCTCAATTCTGAGAAAAAAGTTAGAATTGCGAGATGTAAACTCGCAATTGTGAGAAAAAAAGTCAGAATTGTGAGATAAAAAGTCACAATTAGCTTTATTGTTTATTCAGTGGCGGTTTTCTGTATTCAGTATTCTGGCGGTTTACCGCAGCCTTTTTTTCTCGCAATTCTGACTTTATAAATTGCAATGGTATGTTATAAAGCAATTGCGAGGAAAAAAAGTCAGAATTGTGTGATAAATGTTGCAATTACCTTTATTTTTTATTCAGTGGCGGAAACAAGCTTCCATAAAGTTAAGTTCAAACATTGTATAAATGTTCTTGAGTGTTTGAATAGCTATTGCTCAATTAATGGGTTTAGAACAATTACAGGATGGTTTTATAGTTTACGAATGTGTTTTGTGCTCATTTTAAACACTAAATAGAATGATGAAATGGCCTTGGCTCACATCTGCACTTCTGAAATCAAAGCCACAGGCAGGAATTGTGTTTCTAAACCGATTAATAGCTTATCGCAACACAAAGGCTGTATCTATTTTTATTTGGCTGGCATTTGGTCTTGCTTCATTTTCTTGTCTTTTTATTTATCTGATGACTTTATTCAGAGTGCAATGAATAATCTGGGTCATTAGGAGGTTACGATGAGAAATATAAATCTATAATGCAATATAAAATGATAATAATAGGAATGACAATGGCATATTTAACCTTTCCTGAGGTCTTTAGTGTAACCAACAATAATATTTGATCATCCTCTCTTAGCAGAATACTATCTGCATATCTTGTATCATTAGACATACTATAGTTTCAGAGAAAATGCGTGACTCTTTCTTAACAGGGTACAAGTAATTACTGTTTTTCTGCTAGCCGTGTGAAATGCCATCAGTTGGCTGGCAAGCAGGTGTCAGGCCGAGTACATCAATCACTGCTGCCTGTAAGGAATTAGGAACTATGAGCAATCTGTCTCTGTTTGGTTGTCATGGCTATCCGGCGGAGGGGATAAGTCTGGTCTAGTGAGAAAAAAGCAAAAGAGGAATTTCAAACAAGGGAATACACATTCAGTGGCCTTTTTGAAGGCATGTAAACCACAAGTTTTGTTAATTGCCTCTGTCTCAAAGAATCTGCTCGCTTTGTTGTTTAATTGTGCCATGTTTATTCATAAGGGTTTTTAACTGGAGGCACAGTCAATTTAAACTTATTATGATGTAAATTTGATTTGAAATCTAACTGAAATGATTTTAACTGTTAATTAGCTGTTAATGTTGCAATTCAGCGTACATTAGAATGACTTTCGTTCTTCTTTAGAACACAAATGAAGATCTTTTTGATGAAATCTGAGAGCTTTCTGTCCCTCCATAGACAGCTATGCGACTACCACTTTGACACTTCAAAAAGCTTATAAAGAGTTTGTAAAACTAATCCATTTGAATTGAGCGGTTTAGTCCAAATTTTCTAAGGAGACTCGATCGCTTTATATGATGAACAGTTTGAATTTAAGCTTTTATTCACATTTAAACATTTGTCAACTCACACAGCACTTGTGGTAAACAGAAGCTCAAGCATGTTTGATTGATGCGTGCAAGAACCAGTGAGGTTCATTCTCGTGTGTTACGTCATCACGTCTGATGATGTTGTTCTAGGATCAACAAAAATGGTGATGTTGTACTTAGAGAAATCAGGTTCTATAACATAAGGACAGATTATACAGTTGAAATAGTTTCAAAATGGAAACATGTCAGCTGTGTGCAGACAGAGAGATGGAAAGAGTGTGAAAAAGAAAGAGGAAAGTCTGTCAATGACAGGTGTCTGGCCCCTGTGTTGGGTACAGCGCAGATAAAAATGCCTTTTCTCTTTTCTGTAGATTGTATTGTCTGTCACAGCAGCCAACTTGGTTACCTCCTAACTGTTTTCCTGTCAGCAAAGAGAGCATCGCTTGTCATCTATGTAAGCCTTCATCCAATGAATGGGGTCATATGGCACATGCTACAGAGAAAAAAAACATATCCATGTCGAGCATCTGACATCTATATCACTTTTCTCCTCACACCCTTTTAATGACCCATTTTTTGACCCTTTTTATAGTTATCTTTGAGGTAAGTCTATTTTCTTAAATGCTAATTTTCACAATTCACAATTCTGTAAAAAAAAAAATGTGAATATGTTTTGTGAAATTGAGTTTAATTATTGGTGGAGGTTAACTTAAGAATGCTTGAAGAAATTATTTTTTAGGTCCAAATGAATAAGCAATATTAATAAACAACTTAATCTGTTTGTGTGAATTAATTAGGTTCGATGATATGATAATTTAATTTGTCTTTTTTTTTATTTATTGTTTTAATTTTTTTTTTATTATAGTAAATGGTCTATATCGTATAAAATATTTTTCTAAGAAGTTTTATTTTTTATTTTTCTTTATGATGGTTTATACTGTGAGCGCTACTGTATGAAACCACTCTGAACCGGGAGGGAGTTTATAGAGTTGAATCACTGCTGGACAGCGTTTGAAGAAACTTTTGTGCATGTGAGAGATCTCTGCGGGACTAAACAGACAGAAAAGCTGTGTTTCGGGTCCCAGGTGGCAGAAATCACAGGATGCCTTATTGTTTATGTGTGAAACACAAGCCATGTGGTATTCAGACCTGAGGGACACACCTTTTCATTATAAGCCATATCTATAACCAGCTCTCTCCTCACAGACAGAGGTCCATATAAAACGCCATACAAAACATCAGTGTGTCAGGCAGGATCTCAAAACTCACTGTCTTAAAACTGCTTTTTTAATAATAATAATAATTACTTTTTATACTACTACTACTACTAATAAATAATAATAATACAATTATTACAATAATACATTATTATTATTATTATCAGTATTATAAAAAATTCTAAGTTACACACACTGTTTTTTATAAATATAATTTTTATATCATATAAAAATGATAATTACTTTTTTATAATACTACTTTTTGTTGTAAAGCAAATTATGATTAATGATAAAACTGTCAGTACTGTAATGCAGAATTTTTTTTAAAACAATGTTTATATACATTTTTCTATATTATTATTATTATTATTAAGTGTATTGATTTTAACAATAAAAGCTATTAGCATTTAGTAAAGATTACACGTCAAAGGATCCTGAAAGTTATAGATTATACTTATTTTGTAGAATAAAAATACAAACTCTTGAAATGTTGTTCAGTATTCTAGTAGATTATTTGCTGCAAATAGAAAAGGCTGACATGCACCTGCGGTCTCTCAAATAGATGTTGTCCAGATGCTCTTGAAAGTTTGTGAGCAAGGACATAGAGATCTGCATGTGCATATCGCCCTCTACCGGTAAGACTGCAACACAACGAACACTGATGCCACCTGTGCAGTTCTGTTGATATAAGTCAATCTGCTCAGCCCATTTAACACAGATGAGCCTTGTCCTGAAACCGATCAGTGCTTTTGGCTTTGTGCATTAGTGGCTCATCTCCTGGACATTCAATCTCTGAGAGCTTCCCCTCTCTTTTTCTTCAGCTTGAGTTCTAATTACACCAGTGAGAATAAAGTGCACGAATCAAATGTGCTTTTAAAATGTGTTTTTTACATGGTACATTTGTTTTTAAATGACTACTTTAAATAATATATTTTTTTCTTAAAAAGTCTGGATTCCCTCTATCAGACTTTCTATTTTCTTTAACACAGGAGGATATTCAAAAAATCAAGTTGGATATTTGTAGGCTACTTGTATGCAGTCAATATTGGAATTGGGACATTCCAGAACTAGGTATCTGCAGGCAGGGACACTTACAGACTGAACGCAACCAGCATATGGTCAACATAAGTATAATCAGATACTGTAATCTGAGATTTCTGCAATTATTTAAGCTTTGATGGTGCAGCTCAGGATTCATCAATAGCCTTAAAACACAAAAAGACAACCTTTTTCTAAAGTAATGTTTTCTGTAATTGCATTTTTTTATCACTAGATGTCTCCCTTTTGTAATGTATTTTGTAAGGAAAGAGGAAGAAAGCCAAAGTAATTCTTGCATCGAGGGAAATTAATGTAAAATGCTTTATGTATTTTGATTGCCTTTCACACAAGTCAATCAGCTGGAAAGTAATAAGTAATGTATAAAAATGTTATAATAAAGTAATAAAGATAAACTGGCAAACTATTAAATGAATACACATTTAATTAATGACAAATCGATTATGGTGTAATATATATATATATATATAAAACCATAATATATATATATTATGGTGTAATATATATATATATATATATATATATATATATATATATATATAACCATAATATATATATATGAAACCGTGAATAAATTCCGTCACGTGAACCGTCGCCCTGGTAGATAATACACCATAATATATATATATATATATATATATATATATATATATATATATATATATATAAAACCGTGAATTCGGTTGGATAAATTCCGTCACGTGAATCGTCGCCCTGGTAGATAATACACAGAAACTGTTCATCTAGAGCCGCCATTTTGGCTCACAAGCCAAATCGTAGTACTCACTTAATATGTAGTGTGAGGACCCCAGCCTGCTGGTTAGAGCCAACATGGCGTCGTTACACACAGACCATCCAACATCCATATAAACCTTGGGAGGATCCTCTGAAAAGAGGAAACACACCCGCCATTTTCCTACGAGCCTTTTAAACCCAGCAGGGGGAGGCAAGATCCGAGAGGAGAGCCATTGAGGAGGAAAAAGGGGGAGTTAGAGAGAGAGAGAGAGAGAGGGAGAGGAGAGGGCGAGGGAGAGTGCGTGTGCGTGACAGAGGGGTTGAGGGAGGGAGAGTGAGAGAGAGGACGCTGCTGTTAATAGAGGAGGAAACGTTTGGTACGTAAATGTCGCGATCAGCTGACGTTATACATACAGAGCAAACTTCATTTGGACTCTCTAAAGCGCCGGATGCGTCTTACTTGCAATCTCATTTCTTTTCTCTCTTTCTTCCCCAGTCAGGTGGCGGAACAGTGCACATCCCAGAGACTACCAGCATTGCCGTTGGATTTAACAGCCCGAGTAGATTTCCCCCCCTGTTTTGTTGTTTTCCCCCTTTTTCTGTTTGTTTAAAACTGCAAGGATGTCTGGACAAAGCATAACGGATCGGATAACGGCAGCGCAACACAGTGTTACCGGTTCCGCGGTGTCCAAAACGGTTTGCAAGGCGACCACGCACGAAGTCATGGGGCCAAAGAAGAAGCATTTGGATTGTAAGTGTCATGGGATTTTGTACTATGTTGCTATCGGACCCGCGTTTGAAAGTTACGTCAGTCACTCGTCGCCCTGGGAACGAGAGGTTCTGGGCTCGAGGCCTGCAAAAGATTCACGTTCAGTGCTGCTCGTGTTATTTAACTAGCTTCCTCCAGCGACCTTTGCTGATGTGACTAGTGATCATTTGAGTCCTTTTTTCACGGAGATTTTAGATAGCATGAGTACAGTGCAGCGCATTTAATGATTTAACTTGCTAACTAATAATTAACCACATTTAAAAAATGAGCCCATCTGCTGTCTAATTAGGGCACTTGCAGTCGAATGGATTCATTGAGAAATCTGATGATTGCAAACGAACATTTGCTGCAAAAGAAAATCACTCATACTTTGTCTTTTGATGTTGCAAAACGAAAATACAGTATGTTTTATTAGGGTCACTTTACCACCATATGACTATTGTGGATTTCTTAAATGAATAGTTAACTAAATAAAAAAGAAATGCTATAATTTACTCAACAGCATGTTGTCATAAGACATAAAAGGAGATATCAATTATAAAGAATAGTAACCATAGCTATCAAGCATAATTTTCAGTGAACTTTGTTTTTTCTTCACACAAATCTTGAAAAGACTTGGAAAATATAGATCACAAGGCATATGGATTTAATGTTTTATGGCATTTCATGGTACTTTTTTGCACCTTGACAGGTGTGTGTATAAATACTGACAGTCTTTGGAGTCTGCCTCAAACCCTATAGTTTTTCAGTTCTTTGGTTAAGGTTTATTTCACAATTAAAGTGGAGAACATGTTGACTTTTAGAAGTTATGCAACATTCAATTCAAGATATACTGTGGCAGGTGTTTATAGAGGACTGTGTTGTATTGGCTCAATCCTGGCAGCGGCTGAACTCATAAGACCGTTCTGTCATGTTAACTTTTAACTTTATGCAGATGTCATATTTATTGCTTGTTATGATTCAGGTTGTCTTCTCCGAGTGAGATGTTCTCAGTCTCCCACAGGTGCTGGTGCAGGCAGGTCTCATAGAGGCTGAATTATGCCTATTGTTTCTTATAATACTCAGGAAGAATGGCCTCATTTAGGACCCATCTTGACCTTATCAGTCTTGTGATTGTCTGAGTCTGTTTAGTGAGATCTGAAGTCTTGGATTAACTCAAACTGTATACATCAATGAATCAACTGCAGTTTGTTCTTAGATTGCAGTTGCTTTTTTTTTTTTTTGGCAGGCTTGGTTTAAAAAAAAAAAAAAAAAAAAAAAAAAAACTTATTCAAACTTGAAGTAAAATACTTGATCTTTCTGGTTGTGTGTGTGTGTGTGTATTTTTGTACCAATGTCAGTAAATGTGGCGCCATCATTTGAGTCAAATCAAGGCTGGTGGCACCATCACATCAAGTCTTTCATCGTATACTGCTTGTTTACAAATAGCTTTTTGCTTTCGTTCCCACCCTACAGTGCTAGTTTCCTCATGGTGTAATTATTTTTAGCTGGGTCTTGACAATACAGAATGGCATGTGTGCTGACAGACAGTTTTTAAGGAGAAGAGAGAAGTTCTGAACTCTTAGACTAAGTGGAGGTCAGACGTAATTGCCTTCCTCCCTCAAAAGTATGTGCTTATGTTGAGATTTTCGTGATTATTGCGTCAAGAACATTGTTCCACAGTAGACCGGTTGCCCTCAGGTTGTTCCCGTAGTGTGGATTGTGTGTGTGTGTGTGACGAGGTCTTGTCGGTATTTCAGGGCAGCAGTGCCTTCTGTGCCTGGAGTTTCCTTTGGGACAGAAATAGCAGTGTGTCTCGCTCTGCTTCTGTTTGATTTGAACATTAGATACGGCTCCGGCTCCGGCTCCGTCCCCCAGCCTCTTTGATTTGGGCCGGGTTTCCGGGGTAGGGAGAACATTCCTCTTGAACTACCCTTATTCCAGAAATGACCAGCTGGCTGAAAAATGTCCTTCAATTGTTTCTGCATGTTTTAGTTTAGAAAAACATTTTAGGTAAAAACAAGAACATAGTAAAAATGCAATTACATTTAGAGACACAATTCTTTGTCCTTTTACTCTAATCTGATATAAGAGAAAATATTTTTTTGTGATTTGATTAATTAAAAAAGTTGTCTTTGTTCAGAGGAGTTACTACTTTGACTTTTTGGCTTATTATGAAGTTTGAGCTTACCTATTTAAGACTAACTTAGTTATTGCAGAGGGTTGCTGTGGATTGGCAGGTGCCTTCTACATTCTTTTATGTCCATATATGGACGTTGGCTTTTGTTCCATAATGCCCGCCATTATTAGTCAGTAAGGCTTGAGTGTGTTCAGTAGAATTTAAGGAAATGCAGAGCACTTGTTATACTGCTCAAGCTTTACTAAATGTAATGCTGGTTCACATTGGTTCAAGTGTGTAATTACTTCTCTGCTAGCAGCGATAAACAGAATTAAACTGAATTTAAAAATGCAAACACTCCCTCCATCTGCTAATGGTTGGGCAATCGGTTTGTCCTGCCCATATTAGAATTTGCACGCTTCACCTTTTAAAAGGATAGTGCACCCAAAAATGAAAATTGTCATGATTTTTTTTTTTTTGAGGTATTTTTAAAGAAACCTCAGAAATTCCTCCAGAACAAACCTTATTTGTTATATTTGATGTTCTTAATGTATGTGTGTTGATCAATGTGAATAAATATGTGAATAAAAACCTAAATTTAATCTGTCATATATAGTAATGGTGTTAATTTTCAATTAAATTAAATCATATACAGTGATTGTGTCTCTACAGAAGACTTAAACCTCTTGATTCACTTTGATTTTTTTTTTTTATATACAATGTGTTTATGAAGCATCAAAGTTTTGGTAGAATAGACTTTCAATGGAGTGAAAAAAGTCTTATTTAAAATCTTTATTTGTGTTTTAAAGATGAAAAAGAAATGGAAATGAAATGGGGATGAGTAAATGATAGAATTAAAATTTTTGGGTGAACTAAGCAAATTTATTTCACAAAAAAGGTTGACACACACACACACACGTTTGTATTGCCATCTTAGTGAGGACATTGCATAGACTTCCATTGATTTTATATCAGGTCAGTGATATTTTCTATCATCTAACCCAACCCATACTCCTAAACCTACCCATCACAGAAACATGTGCACATCACTAGATTAAAATAAAAACCTATTTTGGCTGATTTATAAGCCTTTTAAAATGGTGAGGACCAGTCAATGTCCTCACTAGTGGGTTGTGAAAGTATTTCACAATATAAGTGAGGACATTTGGTCCTTACAAGTATAGTCAAAACACACACACACACACACACACACACACAGATTAATAAACAGTATAAGGTAAGGCTATAAAATAGGAGTCCCAAACTAGGTTGTTAATACAATAAAGTTGGTAAGTCGGTATTAACCATCACAGTCATTTAATAATATACAAAATAACACAAAGTGAAAATAAAGTGGCATTTTGGGGTTATGGAAACAACAGTTACCATGGTGAATAAACAAAAATAACATGAACTGTTACCAAAACATGGAGACTGATGAATAGAATGAAAATCATACCTGCATGCAAATCCTCCCCAGCTAAACACACAAAATACCAGTTATGTAATTTATTGGTACTTTACTTTCATTTCATGACTTACTAATTGACAACGTGACTACGATGTTGCATGCTCGTAATTTATTTTTCTGTATATATATATATATATATATATATATATATATATATTTTGAAGTGATATACTGCGCGCCTTCGCATTTGCGCGTGCAGTGGAAGAGTGCGGTACGAACAAGGTATAACGGACAGGAAAGTTAGTTTTTCTGAGGTGAGAAACTTTTTATTTTGTAACATGTTATAATAAAAAGTTATAATAATGTCACTGACATATAGCCTAACAACATCTCATCTGATCTCAGATGCTGAATCAGGCACTCTTTACTTAAACTGCACCTGAGGGAAGAGTCAACAGTTTTCATGCACGTCTTGCATCAGAGAAACCTTTATAATTAAATTTTTTGTTGTTTGTGCTGTTTCTTTGACTGCATACTCCACGACCCACTCAGAACGGTCTTGTGACCCATTTTTGGGTAGAGAGACATTGGTTTAGTGTATGTAAACTGGTGGATTCAGCATGAGAGATTGGATGGGTAATTGAATTTATTTAAAGGTGATCACACATATACACACCACCAACATCAACAGCGGACCTTCTACTGTTGTATTTCTATGACTTGCTGAAGTCGTGTTGGCTGGCCTTCTGTGCCCCAGTGCTGTGTAAGCAAGTTCTGTGGAATCGAGGCTTATTCTGGGTGCTCCTTCATATGAGTCAGTTCTGCAATATGATCGACGCTTCCTAGAATCTGCTTGAGATCAAATGACACACACACACACACACACACACACACACTGTCACTTATCTTTATGGTTTTTAGATACACAGCCACTCCTACCAAACTTAGTTCTTGAATTGAATTAACTCATTATGCATTCATCAGATAGATTTCCTATAACTGCAGAGCTTTTCTGGGCAGCATGTAGAAGAATGTTCGCGATTATATAATGTTTATCACGCAGTGTACATGATTGCTGGTTCAGAATGTAGTCAAAACAAAAATGATAGGATTTTGTCTGCCTGGTTACTGCTGAAGTTTTTCAGAATGTGAAATACATCTTGGCTGATGAACCGTCAGAGAGCCAGCGGAAATCGGATCAGTTTTGTTATAATCGTAGATTAAAGTGCTCTCATCTTGATTGGTGTTCCTGCTGTTTAGTATCCATATTTGCAAATACACACTTAAGCCCAATTTTGAGGTTGCGAAAATGAAAGCGCCCTGAGCGTCTGTGCGTCTACCAGTTTGTAGGGCGGGAAAGCTTGTGTAGTGTTGACTGTAGCGCTCCCATCCAATCAGCGTGGTTACAACACCCATAAAATGTCATCTGTTTCAACAAAGTGACCCCTTGGACCTGTTTTATGGTGTCCGATCACTCTGGCAGAGATCTGCTGTAAGTCAGTCATGCGACTATGTGTGTGTCTGTACCTGTGTAGAAATGTAGCATGTGACCTGAGAGGCATCAAATGACGGTCAGTCTGAAAGAGTGCTGACTCGCTACCCTGCTGTGTGTGAATGGAGACCAGTACTGTTTTTAGAGTCACGGTTTAAACCTCCTAGCTGAGCCTGGCTCTAAAGCATTTGTAGTTGACTTTCTTCATGTTCCATTTCCTAAATTATTGACCCAGTATGCCATTAGCAAAGTGCCTCTTTACCTCACCGGTTTTAAGTGATCAAATATTATGTAACTAGTCACAACAACCCAAATACAGCAGAGATAGAAAGGTTACGACGCCCTCCTTACCACTTTTTTAAGCAATGAATGACTGAAATTTAGGGAATTAACAGAACGTTCTGTTAAGTTGCACTCACCAAGCATCACAAAGCAGTTCCAGAATAAGTTTTTTTTCTAAACTAATATTGGTAGTAATTAGTGAAAGGCAACTTTAAATGACAGTGCTGACTTTAGCTGCTAATGATACATCTGAGTGTAAGTATTATCAAAAAAGAAGAAAAAAGAAAAAAATGCCCATCAGTTTTTGATTAGAGTTTGAAAAGTGAAAGTGACGTGGTGTCCCATACTTGGAAATTGTGCTCTGCATTTCACCCATCCAAGTGCGCACACACACACACACACACACACACCATTTTTTTGCTGTGGCACCTGGAGAGTGACTGGGGGTTCAAGGGCACCTCAGTTTCTGGTAATGAGATTGGAAGTGAGCACTGTTCATTCACTCCGCCCACCTACTTTTCCTGCCAGTACTGAGACTGTGGAATTATGGAGTTTAAACAGGCTAAGTGATTGGAGAAGTGTGCTGTGAAACACTGAGCGACGTCAGCACCGATAGCCTTGTGGACATATAGCGCCGTTGTGCTTCGGACGACACAAGTTCGAGTCCTGGCTCACGGACCTTTCCCCTCCCCCTCCCCCTCCCCCATCTCTCTCCCACCTTGCTTCCTGTCCACTCTATACTATCCTATCACAATAAAGGCAAAAAAAAGAAACACTGAGCGATTACATTAGACATGATACATTTTGGTAAGTTGTATAGTTTCTTTCAGCATAATTTCTGATGTTCATTCATGTTTATTTCATGCTATAACTAGTAGTAAAGACAAAGAGCTGGTCGGTTTACATGCGCACCACATTAAAGAGCACCATAATGGGATTTATTGTTTTAATTTCATAATAACTTTGACAATTTTTTTTTTTTTTTTTTTTCATTGAGTTAGAACAGGGAGTTGATCAGCGTTCCTGCTCCCAGATGCCTCCCAAACTCCAGACTGCAAAGTATCTTGTCCTGGATGAACCCAGTGGACCAGTTCAAGATACTTCCTGCATTCTTGTAGGCCGCCAACTATTCAAAATCTAAACAGCCAACAGGAAGTTGTTCCGTAAATCAGAAAAATGTTGGGAACTGATTAAACGGGAGATGTCTGCAGATAGGAGAGTGCAGTGACTCTTCCATCAAGAGCTGGATCAGGGGAAATTTATGAGTCAAAACTCCTTGAGTCTAATCAGCAGAGGTTTGTTCTCACAGCAGACATGCTACTTCATTCTGAACGTCACTGTCTAAATATGGAAAAGTCCGGTGGGGAAGCAGTCCAAGTGATTCAGATTTTCTGTTTATTGTCCTATTTTTAAAAAAAAGAAAAGAAAAAAAGCGCAAACACTTGCTTGTTTGACATTTTGTGTATTCCCCGCTGTAATCATTCATCTATTTAATCGTCACTTTTTATGTAGGATTAGCTAATGACTTATGCCTTTCAGCCATGAAGTATTTTTTTTCAAGATGTTTGTGAAAGGGAAAATTTATCTTGAAGATATTGGCTATCATTGAGAAAACTATTGATAAAATGCCTCCAGCTAACAGTGATTTAAAATGAG
The DNA here is from genome assembly GCA_037101425.1 of Elopichthys bambusa. NCBI lineage: Eukaryota > Metazoa > Chordata > Actinopteri > Cypriniformes > Xenocyprididae > Elopichthys > Elopichthys bambusa. Next base: position 35,577,021 of record CM074433.1, read on the forward strand.
CCCTGACATGAAGATTTACTTTAGTTACCTTTAGCAGCTGTTCTTCTCTTTTGAGAAGACAGTGTCTTATATGCTTGACTTCCTGTCTGCTGAATACTAGATTACTTTTATTTTTATATGCTTTACTTCCTAAATGCTATTCTTTTTGCATATCTTTTTATTATTAGTCATAGTTCCCAAGTTCACAGCAGTTTTTTTTTTTTTCTGGCACATCTAAGTTTATGTGGTGTGTTTCCCTGATTTCTGTGCAGCTGTCTCTTTCATTCTCCCTGTTGATCCTCTCTCTCTCTCTCTCTCTCTCTCTCTCTCTTTACCTCCACTTCCTCGACATGCTCTGGATTCTACAACGCTGTGAAGTCAAGCCTATATTCCAACCTAAATATGTTCTTCTTCCTCTAGCCAGTGAGCTCTGTACATGTGGCATTTTTTTTTACTGGTGCTGAACGGATGTTTACCACATGGTTTGCATGGAAAACAATATTGTCTGTTTATAATATGTTTTGAAAAGTTAATTATTTATAACTTTCATGCATGAGTCATACACATACCATGGTCTGTCTGAGTAGTCGATTCTGATTGGCTAGGAGGTGTGCATTATAAACTGTTTAATGCACAAGTAGTTCTAGTTAGTTGAAACACCTATATTAATGCACTGCTTTTCACACAAACACACACGTTATTCGCACACAGAGATCAGAGATCACTTTGCGGATACACAGAAACATACAGGGGCACAGAAACACATCAAGTTGCTGACTTTTATTAAAAAAATAGCATCGCTACTGAAATGCTACATTATATTTCTCAGCAACGACGGGGTAACATCACTGTTTATCTTTGTATCTGATTTACAGCGTGCAGAATGCTAGATCTGTTGAGACATAGCTGACAAAAATGGCATTCCAGTCAAATATTGCTCTGTAAACATCAGTAACAGCTTTAACTTGTCAATTTTGGCAAATGACCGTGGTATAAGTGATATAATCCATTGCTAGCTGTGCATTAAACGATTTTGAATATATATCTTATATTATATTACACTTTTTTTTTTTTTTTCTTCTTCTTCTTCTTCTGGCAATTCTAATTTGGTGTTACAGTTTATAACATACTATTTGGTGAACCACAGGCACAGTTTACAGTAGCTAAACTGATATTACCTGATAACTCAGGAGTTCTTCTTGACTAAGTCTTTGACCCGTGTTACTTGTCTTTCATTTTCCGTCCAGATTAGTCTGCAGGTAGTCAGCCCTTTGTGGATTGTGTTTATGTGATGTAGAGTAGGATTCTGTCTTCTATCTGTCTGTGAGTTAAAGCCTTTAAATCAGGGGAGCAATCATTCACTTAATGGTTTCCTGTCCTCTGTCCTCACAAATGGTTCTCCCTGAAGCGGAACAGAGCCTGGATGGAGAAATATACCCACGTCGGCCTCACTCTTCTCCATCACCATTTGTTTCTACCTGTTTTCTGTCTGTTTCTTGGTCTGTCTCTTGTAGCCTCCTGCCATTTGTCTAGTTCAGGGGTCAGAGTGTCTAAATAGCTCCATCATCAACCTGTTTTAAAGGATTCATGTTGAATCCGTTTCCCTCTATGAACTGTAGGAAGTTTGCAGCATCCTGTTGCTGAGTCAACTATGTTCTCATGTCCTTTTCCAAAAAGAAATGTTTTTAAGACATTTTAAGACATTATTCTGTATTAATGCCATTAGGACTTTCAGTTTGATGTTGCTCTACAAACATCATCCATCTGTTTTGCTTTGTAAGCAGAAAAGAACATGATTTCTTTTTTTCATCCTTTTCATCAGGCACACAATGCATTAATGACTGATGTAGCCCAGCCCATCACTAACATTCAGATCAATGTCCCTTGACAATCAACAGTTCTCCTTGTTAATTATTAACGTTAGTCACGCTATCCTGATATTGATGCTCTGTATGAAGTGCAAATAAGGATGTTTGAGATCTTTAAAAGATGTAGTTTAAAATGCAAGTGGAAAGTTCTTGAAGTGTAATTGTTATTGGTTGAACGGATCACAAAACTCGCGGTCCGGATCATATTATGTTTTTTGAGTCTCAGATCGGATCATTTTTTGGATTGGCAAGAAAAAAAATATTGTGGTGCAAATGTAACTTTGCCTTCGATTTAATTAAAGCACACTTTAATAGGCTACTTCAATACCATAGCAAAACTACTAGCCTAACTAATAGATTTTAAACATTATTAAAGGCAAGTGAACAGAAAAATAAGAACAAAAACACAAGCATAGATATACAATATAACAAAGTTACAAATAAAGTAAGGTCTAACTGTAGTATTCAGGTACAGAAATGTAATATTTGGGCCTAAATGTAAAATACCACTATAGTGTTCACTGTATAATTAAAAATAGATTAATCTGTGTGTGTGTGTGCAACTGTGCGCATAGATTACAGCGTGTGCGTACAAATTGAGTTCTCTTTCTTGGTCTGGAATGGTTTAAAGCCGCTTGAATGTGTAAATAGGCAAGACAAAACACATGCAAATGATAAACTTTTAACTCTATGATGGTTAAACTTTGCAACTTTAATCTGCGAATCACATGCGTGCCAAACTCTGGTCCGTATGGATCAACTATGATCTGTTTAAAAACTAGTAATTGTTATTTTCATGCATGGTTTTTTTTTATTTTATTTTATTTCTAAGAAGATTGGATGTTCGCTAAAATATGTATATCATGTTTTATGAAGTTAACTAACCTTGATTTTTTTTTTTTTTTTTTTTTTTTTTTTTTATATATATATTGAAATATTTTTTTAATTTTTAAAAAATTTTTTTGCATGACAACAAAAATACTTACTGCATGTTGGTTACAATTACTTATTTGGTGGACATTTAAATGTATTTAAAAAATTAAAAACCAATAATAATAGATTTAGCCAAAGATTTACACTACCATCCAAGAATTTTTTTTTTAGAGAGAGAAATTAATACTTTTGATAATAATAATAAATGTTTCTTGAGCACCAAATCAACATATTAGAATGATTTCTGAAGGATCATGTGACACTAAAGACTGGAGTAATGGCTTCAGAAAATACAGGAATAAATTACATTTTTAAGTAAATTAAAATATGTTTGGATCAGATAAATGCAGAGTTTGGTGTAAGACTTAAAAGAAGAAACATTAAAAAATCTTACCGACCCCAAACTTTTCAACAGTAGTTTGTTTATTTATCTGGACAGATACATACCGAATATTAAAATGAGTTTTAAAATGGAAATTGTAAATATGTTCATCACAGAGGTCATTGACTATATGAATTACTTACTGTTTTTAATTAACTTTATAAATTTGGACAAAATGAGTGTCATGTCATTGACCCAAATGCAAATACATTATATAACCATAAGGAAATGTGTATTTAGTGGTGTAGTTTTGCATATTTTAACCTTAATCATTGGATTGGTCAGGTCTAAAATAAATACTCTCTCCATTAATAGGTTTTACCACAGCAGAGACCTGTTATTTTTTAAGTTTAGAAGCACATGTTAAGTTTTAAAAGAATAGAACATGAAGATTATCATCATTTACTCACCCTTATGTTGTTTCAAACCCATACTGACTTTCTTTCTTCTGTAGAACACAAAAGGAAAACTTTTGCAGAGCTTTTCCCACCATGAATTTTACAGTTAATATAGAGACTAGAGCTTTCAGTAATCAAGAAAAGTATAACATTTGTGCTCTATATTCCAAGTTCTTCAGAGTTCAAGTACGACATACAGGTTTGGGATGACACGAGAGTGCGTAAATAATGACGATTTTCATTTTTGGTTTAATATCGACCTTTTCCACCAACATATTTATGAAAGGAAATAAAGTCAGTGTAATATTAAACTGAGAGAACACTGTTTTGAATATTGCATTATTTACCCTGGAGGCATTTCAGATTATAAGCGTCAATGTCAGAACAACATGAATATTTTATTGTATGAAAAGTTTGGGAAGTATCAGGAAAATGTCAGACACTTTAATGTTTAAGCAGAGCAAGTCACATGACTGCTTTGTTTCATCACATGGTTGGATACACTACACATGCACCCTGTTGGGCCATCAATCATGTCTATCTTCACCCTAGAGAGATAGAGATACAGACTGAATGGATCTAGTTTGGGAAAGAGTCCTACAGATTTCTCATTTGTTGGCTACATAAGGGCGTGTAGGGTAAACCCGACAGTGTCCGGTTACCCTGGCGTGGGATGATAACACCATCAAACAACAAGTCCACAGCGTCTTCTGGCTTTGATCTTTCACTTGAGCCCCATGGACGTGTACACTTGCAGCGGCGTCATGCTCAGCACAGGCGTTTTGTGTTGGCTCTGAAAAGTCTTTTGTTGTCACGTGGCCAAGCCTTTGTGCAGGTTTAAATGGTGGATGTTATCTGTAAAAGAGAGGGCATTCTGTAGACCACCCATGCTCGCTGTGCAGCATATTTTCACATTCCCACTTCAAAAGGCTGCGTACGCACTAATATTGGGTGGCAATTTGTTGGGGAGTGTGTAATTACTCTTTTGTCTTTGAAATGGATTGTAGCGAGGGTGGAAGTGGCCTTTTCTTTTCATTTGAGTATGTCTAGAAGAGGTTTCTACGTAAGCTTGTTTTCGCCACAGAATAAAAAATAAAAAAAGGTAATTATCTCAATTTTAACATTCTTTTTCTTGCAATTGTGACAGTGAGTTTCTATATCGCAGTTCTGATTTCGGACACACTTTAGATTAGGGTCCAGTTCTCACTATTAACTATGACTTTTGCCTCAAACTCCTAATTACTGTTTATTAATAGTTAGTAAGATAGTTGTTAAGTTTAGGTATTGGGTAAGATTAGGGATGTAGAATATGGTTGTGCAGAATAAGTGCTTATAAGTACTAATAAACAGCCAATATCCATACTAAGAATCAGCTAGTTAATAGTGAGAATTGAACCCTAAACTAAAGTGTTACCCTGAGTTCATATCTAAACTCAACTGTGAGGGCGGGAAAAAGTCAGAATTGTGAGATACAGACCCAGATTCACAGACAGGGCTTAGATTAAGCCAGGATTAGGCCTTAGTTCAATTAGGGCATTTAAGTAGCTTTTATAAACATGCCTTAGAAAAAAAAAAACATTACTTGTGTGCATCTTGAGATAAAACAATGATATATTTTAAGATATGTCAGTGCAAGCTGCTTTCTACAGAGCCTCGCACATGACATGCAGGAAAAAAAATAGTAGGCTTAATTGTGCGCACAATTTAGTAATTCGTTCCCTCAATTTTATAAATCATGCGCACAATTTATAAATCAAGGGAACGAATTAGTAAGTTGTGCGCATGATTTATCAAATAGAGGGAACAAAATAGTAAATCGTGGCCACGGTTTAATATTTTGTTCCCTCGATTTGCTAAATCCTAGCTTTCAGTTAAAACAGCTCAAACAAGCATTTTAATCTTAACATTTTAATGAGAAAAAAGTCAGAATTGTGAGAAATAAACTCGCAATTGCAAGGGGAAACAATTGTGAATTGTTGAAAAGTTGCATTTTTATATAATATATATATATATATATATATATATATATATATATATATATATATATATATATATATATATATATATATACACACATATATATATATATATATATATATATATATATATATATATATATATATATATATAATATAAAATGACTTTCATTTGAATCCAGAAAACTTTATGATGATATAATCCTGTTGAGATCTAATTCCTAGTGGAGAGAGGCGGCGTTGTCCTCCTCCTGTGTCTGTGGGAGGTTTCATGAATGGCATGATAAGCTGCAGCCCTGAATGAGTCTCACAGTGTCGGTGGCGTAGAGAAAGCCTTGAGGGATCCCGCTCTTGCTTTTGGAGCGCAGATGGCTGTGGAGCCAGGCCAAAGAACTAATAATGCACAGGATATCAATGCATGTCTCTCACTCTCACCATGTCAGCGCTGAATGCTAACGCACTGAGCAGCAGCACCTTAGAATCACACACGTCCACAGAGACAGATCTCTGGAAACAGCGGGTTTATCAGTAGGTTAGCCGCCTTTTATAATGTCACCACCACATTAGAAACTGTGGCATTGAGTTTGAAGGTTAACAGGATACAGAAGTTTCATGCATCAAGTAATTTTTATGTTTTTTGTTTTTTTACACATATGTCTTGTACATCATTTAGTCAATATTTGTCATGCTGTATTCATTCATTTTCTTAATGGCATTATAAGAATGATTGACTCATTTGGAAGGTTAAAAGGATACATAAGTTTCACGCACCATCAAGTAATTGCTTTTTACTCTAGGGTCTTGTACAAAATTTAGTCAATATTTTGTAATGCTATATTTCTTCATTTCTTCAGTGGCATTATAATAATTATTGAATAATTATTTAAAAATAATTTTTTTTTCTTTTGACAAAATAAAACACTTTTTGAACCATCGTTGATGAGATTCACACTGGTGATGCAAGACAATCATAGCCAATGATTTTTTTTATTTTTATTTTTTTTTACTTACAATAAAATTGGTCACAATTTGCAAATGATAGGCTAACTTCTGAATATGTTTTTTTTTTTTTTTTTTTCAGTGAATTGAGTAATAACTGAAATCATATCAGTCTCTTATGATCACCAAGGCTTTAATAAAAAAAAAACAGTAAATACAGTAACATTGTGAATATTATTACAATTTAAAATAACTGCTTCTATTTTTAAATAAAAAAAAGTAATTAATTCCTGTGATGGCAAAGCTGAGGTTTCAACAGTCTTCAGTGTCACATGATCTTTCAGAAATCATTCTGATATGCTGATTTGCTGCTCAAGAAACATTTTGTATTTATATCAGTGTTAAAAACAGTTGTGCTACTTCATATTTTTGTAAAAACCATGATAATTGTTTTTTCAGGATTGGTTTGATGAATAAAAATGGTATCTTTTGTAACATTTATACATTTAATTACTGTCACTTTTGATCAATTTAAAGCATCCTTGTGAATAAAAGTAATAATTTCTTTAAAAAAAGTCTTACTGACCTCAGACTTTTGAATCATATTGTCTATGTCAACTATTGACCACCCTGTTCTCTTTATATCAGTATCATCATCTGTCATTTCATAACCCATCAGTTGACCACTAGTTTGGACACGGTGTAAGCCTTTTGAGGATTGAGGAAAGCTGGAATGGAAGGGTTTTTCTAACAAATGTTAACAAGCCAAAACTGTTTCAGTTATTTAAGGCACAAATGCAAACACTGTGGCAGTTTGAATTATTAACATATTGTCCTCCTTCAACTCTCTTTTACTAGATCTGATCCAGTGCACCAACGAGATGAATGTCAACATCCCTCAGCTGGCCGACACGCTGTTTGAGCGCACCACCAACACCAGCTGGGTGGTCGTATTCAAATCTCTCATCACTACACACCACCTTATGGTCTACGGCAATGAGGTCAGCCTCCCAAAATACACACACACACACGCACGCTTTTTTACACACTTGTCACCTTTAACCTGAGTGATGATGCCTAGCCTGATGAATAGTTCACCCAAAAATGTGTCTTGTCTTGTGATTCCAAACTCACAAAATTTTAAAGTTTATTTTTATTTTATTTTATTTTGTGTATTATTGTTTTTTATTTTTAGTGTAATTTTATTTGTTCTTTTCTCTTTTTTTTGAATTTTATTTTTTAATTACATTTTATTGTATTTTATTTTAATTACTTTTTTAAATTACATTTTATTTTATTTTTTAAATAATTTTTTTAAATTACAGTTAATTTTATTTTAATTACATTTTATTGTATTTAAATTACATTTTTAAATTTCATTTATTTTAATTACATTTTATTGTGTTTTATTTTATTTTATTTTAAATACATTTTATTTTATTTTAATTACTTTTAAATTACATTTTATATTTTAATTACATTTTATTTTATATATATATAATTATTATTTATTTATTTTATTTTTTTAAGAAAATTCTGGCCACTCTTTTCAATGATTAATAATTCATAACATGCATTATACACAATGCCATTTTACTGAAAAGAGTGGCCAGGATTCACCTTTTGTGTTTATGGAAGAAAGTAAGTCAGGTTTAAAATGACATGAGTGAGTACATAATAACGGAATTTTCATTTTTTTGGTGAACTAATCCTTAAACTGTTGGTATTTTCAACAGTGTTTGATCACATTTTTGTTTTAGGGCTCTAGCTAAAGCATTTAAACCAGCACATGTGCCACAGTCAATCAATTTTACACTTGTGGCTTTGACAATACTGTTTATTTGCATGGTGACTACCTTGAAAATAAATTGAAACATGAACTCTTTGTTCTTCATGTTGACAGAGATTTGTACAATATCTGGCCTCTAGGAACACATTATTCAACCTCAGTAATTTTTTGGACAAAAGCGGGTTACAAGGTAGGTACTTTCAGCCCGACACTTCATTACTCATTCTGTTATTCCAAACACATTGCAGCTGCGTCATCCATTTTCATGAGCAACTAAACCTATGACGAATGCAGACATGATGAATATTTGAGGAGCTGACTGAACATGCTCTGCACAGTTTTCACAGTTCTATCATTTTAATGTTAGTCATGGTCAGATGTGGTGTTGGAGGGTCTGCAGTGGAAACATTAGGTCCTGTTTCTCGCTTTTTCTCTGTCTGTCTGTTTGCTCTTCTCTCCCTGAAATCTCTTTTGGGACCTGTTCGGCAACATGGCCGACTTTCAGCTTAAATAAAGCACTAGTGGTTTTATTTACCCAAGGCTTTTCCCATGTTAAGAAGCTGCCTGGCAGCCAGCAATCACAGAAGGCAGCAGGGGAATCAGAGGAGAGTCTTTCAAGAAGGTCTCTGGGCCCATTTTCTGAAAGTGACAAGAACTTCCTCGCTCAGATTTTCTTTCTGAGGCACCTTGCAATACTTCATCTTGATCCTACTTTTTAAAATAATTTATTATTTTATTTTATTTTTATTTATTTTTCATTTAATTTATTTTAATTAATTTTATTTTATTTTTTATTTTATGCCATTGTGGCCAAGTACATATGTGATGTTAAGTAAAATACAATACAAATCTGCAATTAAAATTAATAGAATAAAGACAAGAAATATTACATTTTTATCTACATTAAAATGTTTTAGAAAAATATATAAGAATTTAAAATGCTGTACAGGGACTTTCGTGGACATTTGTGTACTTTGAAGACAAAGACAGTTTGAACAAATTAATTCACAGAAATTAAAAAACTCGTAATAGTATTTTTGGCTATTTCTGTCTTTTGTGTTCTCATATTCGCATAATTATTGTAAATATTTAATATGTCCAGCCATATTTGTAATACTTTTATGTGTTGTATCTTTTACCTTTAGTGTGCTTGTATTTAAGCTTATGACTGGTGGCATAGACTAGTACACATCACGATGACCTGTCATAGTTAGTAGAGTCAGATAAAGCTTACGGGTTCTTGGCTGTGTCATGCATTATACTAACCCTGTGGAAACGGGAATGTTGTTTCCTCTTAGCAATAACAATGAGTCACAATCATACTGAAATATTGAGCTCAGGATTCGACTAAAGCATCAAGGACTCGCATTTTTAAATATCTGGAATCAGAACACAAGAATATAGTTTGCGGTATGACTAAGTTCAACAACCCGAGGGTCACTGTGAACTTAAAAGACAACATGTTCTGTTCTTTGTGCAGGATATGACATGTCCACCTTCATCCGGAGGTACAGCCGCTACCTGAACGAAAAGGCAGTCTCGTACAGACAGGTGGCTTTTGACTTCACAAAAGTAAAACGAGGGTAAGTCTGTTTTCTAATACTTAAAGCGATAGTTCACCCAAAAATGAAAACTCTCATTTACTCTTTACTGAATTGTTTGGTTGTCATTTTCATTGTCAAAGGGCGGAAGGTGTAATGAGAACTATGAACACAGAGAAGCTCCTAAAGACCATCCCCATTATCCAAAACCAGATGGATGCACTCCTCGACTTCAACGTGAGTTTGATGACCACAGCTAGACTTTGCTACATGTCTGCTAACAGCCTGACCTGATGGTCTTTTCACTTGTTTTTTAAAAAAAAAAAGTATAATTAAATTAGTTATCAATTCTTGCAGCATAATCATCCCACGCCCAAATTTGGCTTGTTTTTTGTCTGCAGGTAAATGCCAATGAGCTCACAAACGGGGTCATTAATGCCGCATTCATGCTTCTGTTTAAAGACGCCATCCGTCTGTTTGCGGCCTATAATGAAGGGATCATCAACTTGCTTGGTGAGCTGTTATCCTACTTGAGCTTTCAAAACTCACTGTGGGCTGCCCTACATATTGGCTTTTACCAGTTATCTCTGCTGTTGGTTCCTGTTACAGAGACCTTTAAACTTAAAATATCAACACACTCATTGACAGCTGCATAGGACTCTGACCTGACACGTCACTCAGTTTTATGAAGGATTGTTTATTGCCATAAAACAAACCCTTCATGTACATATCAGTAGTCTAAGAATTTATTTTTTTGGGCCAAGTAAGGCCAACGTTACTGTTTATTTTAACTTGAACATTGTCTTATCAAAGACTGATCATGTGATGTTGAGAACTTAGAATTCAGTAGCGAGACATTGAAGTAGGGTTGCACAATTAATCTTTTTTTTTCTTTTTTTTTCCTCCTTGTAACTATTGAATAATAAAAATATTAATAATAAAAATATTTTTCATGATTAACAAATAATTTATAGTTATTTTTTATATATACGTTTTACTTGTATATATTTTAATATCTTTAAATATCTTTTATTATTATTAGCTATTTATCAACTTAAGTGCACCAAAAAGAGATCTGAGTCCACTTTCAAATTCAGATACAGTGTGAATGCAAAGAGATCTGGGTACATTTGTGTCTGCAAAAGAGGTTTAGTTCGGTTCCATTAATTCAGAGCGGTATTTGCGCGGCCTGTTGAAGAGCTGCTGTTTTATTGTGATTTTATTCCCTCTTATTTTGTATCTATGATATCTAAGCAGCAAAAATATGAGATTATCATATCGCTGTTCAAATTGCTACTGAAGTGTTTGTTAAAACAATCACAATATGATATTTTTACTAAGTTGAGCAGTTCTACTTAGAATGTTTGTGTTGGATGGCTCTGTTTAAGGGCTGAGCTGTATCCGTTGGCTTCGTTCAGTGGTTATATGTTGGATGAGAGTTTCTGTGAGAGACTGACGTACTAGTGAGAGCCGCTTTGGGTTATGTTGTGATGACAGATGCCAAGCATAACTTGGTCTGGTGAAGTCACAGAGTGAAATGCAAGCCCCCTTTAAAATGTGGTGGGAACTGGGAATGCAAAACTATCTAAAAATCTGACTTCATACCTTTTCCCGTCTGCAGAGAAGTACTTTGACATGAAGAAAGCCCAGTGTAAAGAAGGCCTGGACATCTATAAGAAATTCCTCACTCGAATGACGAGAATCTCAGAGTTTCTCAAAGTGGCAGAGGTAAGATGTTGTAACCTAGCTTATATAATGAGTCAATATGCATGGAGCACACATTAAAAAACTCTTTCCTGCTCATTACAGCAAGTGGGAATCGATCGAGGAGACATACCGGACCTGTCACAGGTGAGGACACAAATATATTAGCCTTGGTTTTGAGGAAAAACTTACACTGACTGACTGCTTTCCCTTTCTGCCTATCGGCTACTTATCTGTCACTCTGCCTTTTTCCTGCGAGACACGGCTTGAGCTCCACAGCAAAACTTAGCACGGCTACAGTAGATTCAAACGAGTGTGGGTTGTAGAACTCTCTAACCTGCTGTTACCTTGAAATCTTAATACTTCACATGAGTTTTAGAAGAAAAAGTCATCAGAGAGTTCTAGAACTGCAGCTAATTTGCTTGTGCAGTGCGGCTGCAAACCGCAGGCCTGCCGCGGTCGGTGCATGCGGACATCTCTGCATGACACTGGTGGAAGAAACTATTCTAACTGTCCCTATTGCTTGATTCATACAGCACATAAAGGTGTGATACTGTAGGCAGCTTACAGGACTAGACAGAATCAGGGCTAGGTTTAGGTTTGATTTCTTTTGTTTTCTTTTCCTTTTCAACAACTAGGTTTTTACATGTTTGTGTGTTCAGGAGACCGTATTAAAAAAGAACGGGATTCTTTTCGTGAGGTTGCAGCAGAGCAGAATCATCACTAATATTAAATGGGACAGGTTCCCCTCAATATTCAGAGTTGTGATTAGTTATGTTGGTTTTTCATCGGATGATTTTTGAACATTTATATATGTATATATCCCCCCTTTATATTTATATATATATATATATATATATATATATGGTTACAACTTTGGATTGCAGTGAGAGTAAACGAATAAATGTTATTTTTATTTTACAAATTTTCAAGTTTACAAGCTCTTTGGGTTTGTTTTTATTCTGCTTTACTGTTTTGCAGTTTCTGAAATACTCTGAAAACATCTCTGTTAAACTACCACCTTTATATTCTGTATCTTTCCTTATCTTTCATTTTCAGTTTACAGTTTGTGTAAGTACCTGCATCTCACTCTTTTCTCTGTGTTCGAAGCCTTTGGTTTGTACCTTTGCATGCTATCTGTGTTTTTGTACAACAGTGATTCTCCAATTAGGGGGACATTTCTATCTGTAGTATGTGTTGTTGTTTTGTTTTTTTTGTATATAGTATTTTTTTTTAAATATAAAAATGTACAGCTTTTCAGTTCATTCAGTATTTATGTAAACATAAACAGGTTATAATTTTTATAATAATTAATAATATAGAATTACTGTCCCCAATATTTCGTTGCCAAACATTTTAGAAAACATTTAAAAATTTATTTTAAAATCTTAATGTTAAAGCTTTGTGTTTGTACCGAACTGATCAGTAATTGTAATCAAATTATTTATTTATTTTTATTTATTATATATATTATATTTTATTAATTTATTTATATCAAGTCCAAGGGTCATGACATGAGAAATTAAATTTTAAGTTTGAGGATTATATGTTTTTTTTAAGCATTTGACATCAGAATGTTTTGTAAAGGAGGCAATGTAATGGAGAGTTTGCAAAGAAACATTTACTGAAGGATAAAGCTTAATATTTGTTTTGGTTTTTTTGGGTTTTTTTGTGCTATAACCTCAAATTGGTCACCCCTTTAAACATTTTTTTTTCCAAAATGTGAAAAATATCAAATTGTAACATCATTGCCATACAACATCAAAAAGTTGATTCCAAAATCATAGTTCATAGTTGTTCATAGTTAGGTTCTTTAGGACATCAGATAATTTTATTTTATTTTTTACATTTTAGATTGATACATTTCATTTCATTTTTTATTTTTTTTTATTTTTCTTTTAAGATTTCAAGTTGTCAAACGTTCCCCTAATCGAACAATCGCCCATATATGTTGCGTGTGTATATTTGTTCTGTGGTCTGAGAGTGTGTCCTGGCCTGTAAGATAATGTAATGTTTCCATTCCTCTAGGCCCCCAGTAGCCTTCTGGATGCCCTCGAGCAGCATTTGGCATCATTAGAGGGGAAAAAGGTCAAAGATTCCACAGCCGCCAGCAGGTACAGTGATTTTCAAGCCGTTCATTTTGAACTTTCTAGTATGTGAGGGGGTTGCTGTCTACATGCTTTGCATTCAGCGAGTACGTGTGACTTTTGGATGTGCCGAGTGTGTGTGTGTGTGGGAGAGGTGTTTCAGGGAGTTTTGTGTCAGGTTAAAAGTTCTGTGCAGTTTTTACAAGTAAGGGGGATTTTGAAAGTGTTATATTGATTTTTATGCAGATAACAATCTACAAATCTACGTTTACCTACATTCACAAGATATTGAAATATTGCGTGTGTGTATTTTGGTATTTTTGTTTACTCTTTATCATATTTTACATGTTGTACATGTTTCAATATTGTATGTATTTACTTATTTAATTTATTGTTTTATAATAAAGTATTGCTATCTTCTATCAGGTCATAAATGGTTCATAATTTGATGTACCATTTAATTTTCTTATTTTTTCCAATGTTACATAAACTAGGACAATCAGTCGACGGTGTTTAAACTGTAAATTGTACAGGAGGACTTCATAGGAATTTGATGACTTGCAGTTTGAATGTAGGCTAAAGACTTCCACAAAAAGTGTCAAAGTTGGTTCCTGTAGCGGAAGCAGTAAAAATGTGCTCTGTGCTCATGCTAGTAGCGCTGATGCCCATTAATGCAACCCTAGCATTTTTCAACAGTGGCATGTTTACTGTATCAGATCCTCTGTCTGTCTTTCCACTCAGAGCCAGTACGCTGTCCAATGCGGTGTCCTCCTTGGCCAACACGGGTATCTCTTTCACCAAAGTTGATGAGAGGGAAAAGCAGGCAGCTCTGGAGGAAGAGCAGGCTCGATTAAAAGCACTTAAGGTATGTAACAACCATTTACAAAAGAGTGGAAAGGTTGTTTTTTTTTGTTGTTTTTTTTTTAACAAAAGCTGATTATATTGGAGCACACCCAATTAACAAGGTTGGGGGAGAGTGGTGTAAGATGAGCCCTGTATCACCCCATGTATCTCGACAACTGACACTTTTATTGTCATGTGACTATATTTTGGATTCACACATAATTTCTGCCAGACTGTGAAAAGGAGAAGCACATGGGAGGGAGTGTAAGGCACCCATGTACTTTAAAAACTGTTTTTGGCTTGTCAAAGTACATTTTTAGCATAATAGATGTAATGGATGTTACATCAAAGCAAATTTGTCCAAGTCTAAAAATATTTATGATGCATATTAGTGATTTAGCAATTTAGTATAAAAACCATTTCCCAAAATGGCAGCTTTGGGGCAAAGTGAGCCAAATGCTGTGGGGTAAATTAAGGCATTCCTGTCCATTTGGCTTAATTGAGGTTAAATCTCTGAAGTATGAACTGGTATAATTTCAGTGTAATTTCACACAACTGGCTTTTCTTTTCTTTTTCTTTTCTTTTTTTTTTTTTTTTTGAGTTTATTTGATAGGAACAGCGTACAAATAAACCAAATCCTTCTCTGATACAAACCAGAAGATGCTTTATCATATATATCTTTCCACCTGTAGTCCCTAATGGCCTAACATGGTTGACATGGCAGAAAAACTACCAAGAACCTTAATTTGGTTTGTTTTATGTTGTTTAAGTTAGCTTTAAGAAAGTAAATATGATTACCCCTAACCTGGTACTTTCATTGTACTTCTTCCCCATTTTCCTTTATCCCGAGGACTACATAAGTAAAAAATGCCTTATCTTACCCCACTGTCCCCTATGCTGTTTGGTATTTCTTTCACCAAGGAGCAGCGTCTAAAGGAACTGTCCAAGAAGCCCTCCACATCCTCCACGACTGCGGCATCTCCTGTTTCCACCGCGACGGGAACCATCAGTACCGCCCAAGCCATTGACCTGTTCTCCACATCCAGTAGCTTTGCTAACAGGTAATAGTTTTATGTATATAAGATTTTGTTTTGTTTTTGAAAGAAATTAGTACTTTTATTCAGCAGAGATGCTTGAAATTGATCGAAAGTGACAGTAAAAATATTTATAATGTTACAAAAATTTCTATGTCAAATAAATGTTCTTTTGATAGGAATCAAAAAATCCTGGGAATACAATTTTTTCAGCCAGTCAGATTGTGTGGGCAGAACTAATTGCTCTATATTTGATGATTAATTCCACAGTCTTCCTGTTCTGATGATACACGGCTGGTAGTGATTATTTTCCCAGTTGGTGCACGAGTGCACATGTGCAAACGTTTGGCATCAATCTTCAGCTTTTAATGTTTTATTAGGGCTCTATGCAGGACTACAAAATGACGGCAAGTTTAGCGATTACGTTACAGGCGTCTGTGCTTATAATGTCATCCAAGGAGCAACAGGGACATGCGTTATTAATGGTGCTTGCATCAATATTACTATTATACTTGCGGTTAGGGGTTTGTTCAAATCAGATTAATCTCTGCTGCCCTGAAACTGTGTGGCTTTGTATAGTTAAAAAAAAAAAAAAGTTTAAAATCAGGCTCCGGTTCTCTTGTTTGCCCTGCAAGTGTGTGAATTCCTGCCCAGACAGGATTTGGCTGTGAAGAAGGTAATGATTGCATGTGAATTTCCCCCCCAACTCCCTAAGTCTCCACTTTAAGCACTTCAAATCAATGTGCCAAGTTTGTCTTTGCCATATAACTGTGAAATGCTTGGCGCTTAGACTGCTGTTTAATGGAAGACATTAATGTGATTCATGTGTGTGTGTTTCTGTGTTTGTCTTGGTGCGTGTCTGGCTCCAGTACTCCGAAGGTGCCGAACGATCTGTTGGACCTGCAGCCCGCGTTCCAGCCCTCCCTGCCTCTCTCCACCGGCCTGCCTTTAGCCAACACATGGGGAGGTGAGCGGGTCACACCACAGGAACTCACAGATCTGCATTAATATGTATCTGAAAGAAATCGAGCTTACATCAACATTGTCGTCTCCTCTGAAGCCATGAATATTCCCTATTTTATCGCTTAAATGTTCTTGTTGTATGCGTCTAAAAAAAATCTAATCTGTAAAGTCTGATATACAAGGGCCTAATTTTTAACCAAAAGAGCTGATAGGGTGTGTAATGTGATATTTAACCTGATGGAACTGATATAATATTGGTTTCCAATATTAGCCAGTCAGATCCAGAAAAAGCCTGCAGCTTTCAGTGTTTATTGAATTATACTATGTAAAACATGCTCAGCAACTTTCCCAGATGTATTATCTTGATGTGAGTTGAAGCTCGTTGGAGTTTCAAGTAGACTTTACACTGTTCAACAGCAGAGTGCTATCCTACTGTATTTAAAGGAATAGCTCACCTAAAAATTATAAATCTGTAAACGTTTATCCATCCCTATGTCATTCCAAACCCTTATGAGCTTCATTCTACCGTGGAACACAAAATGGTGTCCTGGCCACACTTCTCCAAGATAATGGAAGAAAATTAAAACTTTGGCTGTCGCACTCCAAAAACGCCTTGTAAAAGTGATCCTTTCGACTTGTGGAACATATTGCAAATCTTAGAACAACATATGTGAGGAAATGTGAGAATTTTCATTTTTGGATGAACTAATCCTTTAATGTTAATAGTGAAAATGATATGAGGCATTCATAGATGTTGAATTTCACATTGAATTTGGGGACATAATTTATTTTAAGACATGAAATCAAAATAAATCTTTTTTTTTTGTTTTATTAAATATTTTAGCAAATAAAAGCTGAATTGCAGCTATAAAGTTGTACGTAATTAACTAATAATATATAATACTGTGTATTATATATTATATATATTGGCTGTTCCAAAGTTTCTGTAAACATTTAGCCTAATAATATATAATAGTGTGTGTATAAATCTTATTTATTTAGTACAATTTTAAAGCTGCAAATCAGGCTAAAGTTTTATTGAAACTTATGCACAGCCAGTAAAAAGTTTTATGGATTTGAAGCTTTAAAGTTTTACAATAATAAAAAGTAATTAATAACAATAATAATATTTAATATTGTATATATAAATAATTATGTATTACATAATTTTAGTTAAACTTTAAAGGTGTAAATCACACCAAGGTTTACTGAATGTATTTGATTGCCAGTCAAATACAATTTTGTGCATTGCAATATTTGTCCTGATTCAGAGAATCATTCCTGTCCATTTCTTAGATGCACGATTTGTTACATGTTCATTACAACCCGTGTCAGATGTCTGATTCAGTCTAGTGCGATGGTAGTTTATTTACATCTGAAAGCATCTAAGTCTAGACCAAACAGACTCCACCTCATTTTGTCTGTTAGTCTCTGTTTGCATGTTCTCTTAATCTCTCTTTCTCTCTCTCTCTCTCTAACCTCTTCTTGTTATTTTCTGTTTCTGTCTTGTCTTTGGCCGTGTAGATCCTTTCACGTCTACAGAGGCCGTTGACGACTCCATTCCAAACTTAAATCCTTTCCTTACAAAACCTGTTGTTGATCCTGTCCATCTGCCTGTTGTGTCTTCAGATGCTGTTAGTTTTTCCTCTAGGACATCCAGTCATGAAATGTTCGGTGGTAAACGGCTGTTCTTTTTTCTCATGTGGTGCACTGTTTGCTTTCCTTCGCCTGCTGCGTGCTGGTCTGTTTTCCCTCCACTCTCATTTTTATCCTGAATGCTTCATCGCATCAAGTGTACAAAGACCTGCTGGGCAGTGACCCGAGTTAACCCTTAAAATACCTGATACGTGTGTCTCAAGTTCATACCGGCTGTGTACTCAAAACCTAGTGAGCTGCCTACCTAAACAGTATTTTTTAGATCTAACTCAAAACTTCGAATGCGCCTATGAGGCGCAAAAATGCTGTCTAACGAAGGCAGCTCAAAATGGAATACTAGCCTACTGCATACAGTAGTATACATTGAATAATGCCTGTTTACAAAAAATAAATTAGAATTAAATTTCACATACTAATTAATTAAATTGTGTACATAAATAAATTAATGAAATAAATAAATAAATGTTGCATACTAATTAGTTAAATACTATGTAAAACAGTCTGTTATTAATCGCACGTAAGAGATTTTTGAGAAACGCTGTTGAAACTGAATCACACCAAAACACATTTGTAGCCAATCAGCAGTAAGGAGCGTGCAAGGTGGAGGTGCCTGTGCTGTATAGCGTTTTTTGTGAATTTGGGGGCGGAGCTATGAAGATGGGGGTGTGATCTTTTTGGATAGGCGTGTGTTTGTTTTGGTGATTTCAAATATTAACAGCATTTCTCAGAAATTGCTTACTGCACCTTTAAGCATTAAATGTTTTATACAGAATTATACTATAATATTTATGTAAAATGTTATTATATATACATATATAGTAGCATTATGATGTTACTTTAAGACTTTATTAATTCATTCTTTATTAAGACAAATTACATGCATTTTAATCCACGAGCTGCCCTTTGGTTATCGGAAATGGAAAGGAGTAAAAAAAAAAAAGGTTTTGTGTGAAAATGTCATTTCATGATTGGTATATGTAGAATATTTTCAATGCATTGATACACAACAGCAGTGACAAGGAAAAAAAAGAATGATAAAAAAAAAGAATAAAATAAGGTACCATTATATTAAAATCGTGAGTCTAGAAAAAATAACTGGCAGTTTTTTATTTTAACTTCCTGTTAATTTTTCACAGTGGAAATTGAAGGTCAAGTCAAACGCATTGCATTGTGGGATACAGTGATTCTTGCAGTGTACCTGGGTTGTATACGGCATATTTTGGCAAATGCTAAATAATTATAATTTATAAAATTGTCATATTATGCAGTATGTACTGCAGAAATGGTAAGAGAAGTATGGTAGTATGCTATTCTAAACACAGCCTAGGTTTTGAAACACAGCCTGTGTGTGTTTGTTTGTGTACCTGTATGCCTTTCTATGATCGTGTTAAAGCAATAGAGGAAGTCTAGCTTCTGTGAGTTTGTTCTATGCTGGGGACATTATTTATTATGTTCTCAGAGCGAAACAATAACATATTTGAGAGAGTGACAGACAGATGGTTTGTTGTTACTGTAAAGCGTGTTTGTGTTTGTACAGCTGTAATATGGTGACTTATCTTTTAAGGTCTAGTAATGCTGGTCTAATATGAATAGACAAGTGTGATCAAGAGTGAGAATGGCTGTTATCAAGTACAAATTAACTGCTTAAAAATGTATGCGCCCTATTTGAGTTTGGTGGTCCTTTTTGTCCACACTAAACCTCAAATAATTGCTTTTTATATGGTGATTTTTCTGTATGGGACTGTATGATGGTCTCTGGACCACCTTACTCAAAAAATATAAACCTGCTTGGTTGTGCTTTGCTGCCTTCTCTTTCTTTTACCCTTTTTATTCCTCCCATCCTTAGAGTGTTAAGTTTTAAAGTTTTTCCCAAATGTCAATTTCATTTCTTGGTTCTCCAGATAATTACAATCCCTTTATTGATTCGAGCAGTTCCGTTGCGTCACCCGTCGAGCCCTGCGCTCGGATGGGCTGCTTCCTCTCAGGTACAGACGTCCCAGCGTGATTTATGTTTTCTGACCTCAGGAAACATAGTGGCGTTACCCCATGGTTTCCCCTCTGAGTCCTTTTTACCCCCTAAAAATTGAAACTTAATTTTTGTTTTAACTCCACCCTCTTAACTTGAATATCGAGTATGCAGGCTTTATATCTTTTTTCCCCTGGTATTATTTTTGCATTTTTACCGCATATTCCTGTCTCACTTCACTAATTTTCCCATTTCTGGCTCTCCTGTGCTTTTGTTCTGGGCTTGTCAGACTCGTTCTGCTCTCCGGCTGCCTACCCTAACACTCCTCTCTTCCACTCTGAGCCCTCCGCTGTAGCTGGACTATTCGGAGGTAGGTGTTGTCCCTCCAGTCTGTCTCTTTCTTTCTGTGTCCTACAGCTGTCTCTTGTCCTTTTTCTTTTTTGTTCCATTCACATATGTGCTTTTGTTGAGCTGATAGGAACAGGTTGGAAGTTGATTCAGACATTTGCCTCACAGTTCGAGTTTGCAACGTGTTTTCAACCTTCATAATTAACTTTTTATTTTTTTATTTTTTTTAAATAGGGTTGTCAATTTAATAGTTTACCTTAATTTAGTCCAATTAATTATTAAATTCCAAAAAAAAAAAAGTTTTCCTATTATTTTTTGCAAAGTTCTGTTATTCTAGTATTATTTATATATTTTATGTATATGTGGATCTGTATTCTTTTTATTATATACATTTACTTGTTAATATTTTTATATTTATATATTTTTTAATTTGTAGTTTTAGTAATTTTTTTGTGCCTGTCATTTTATTCATTTTTTATTTCTATTTAGCTATTTTATTTATTTTTAATTTCAGTTTTAATGATTTTAGTAATTTAACTCTAACTTAAATGTAATTTAAACTTTAATTTAATTTCAGTTAGTTGTCAAGGCAACACTTATAATTTTTTTCCATCTAATATTTATTTTTTGTTTCAGCTTTATTTAAAAAGATAGTTGTCTATAATTTAAATGGTTTAGTTAATAACAGCATTGCTTCAAGAAAATATTGATATGCAATTAATTTTTGCATGTTTAATTTAATTTGATTAATTAGTCTAAATATCAATTTATTTAATTGAATTAAATAAAAATGATAAAAGTAAGAATAATAAAATCAATTGATTTCCCTATTTTTTTTTATTAGTTCTTATTCTACTGTTGAAAACTTGAATCTGATTGTGCAAATATGTTCAGGGAAACGCACGGCTTAAGTAGTTCTAGGCAGGTCCATATCACTTCGCCAAATGATTTCAGTTAGGCTGTTTCAATAGGTCCTACTCCTTATAGCCTACAACCGCAAAAGAAACAAAACCCACAACAACATCGACCAAGCAAATAAATATAGTAAACAATAGGATGAAAATGACAAATTATCGTCATGTTTTTTGCCACAAAATACGTTTTATTGTGTCCTGAAAGCGCATACTCTCTTATTCAAACGTACACACATACTGTACAGTACGGACACACACTTGCACAGAAACGCGTTGTCTTGAAATACAACATCTGAACAGTGTCTGGAGGTGTGGTAACCTCCGCTTCACGTCGTGGCTGCATTACCACCTCAGGTGTGCATTATTTTCTAATAATTCAACGGCCCGTCTTCAGTTATTCCTAACTTTTACCTCAAATGGCTCATACTCATTTAGGATACTAGTTTACAGGTACAATGAAGAAGAAGAGCTTTTGTCTAAGTTGGCATGATAAAGTTGATGTTAAAGTTAAATGGCTGCTTTTTTCTTTTTTTTTTCTTGCTTTTTTTTACTACAATCATGTTGTTGGCTAACCCAGTCAAATAGCTGACATTTTTGGAAGTCTCTTGACTATGACAGAATCTATCCATTTAAATTAATGATGGCAATTATGCATTACCCATGAACTGGAAGAAAACATTAACCACTGTCTGGCATTTTTCCAGCCATAATGTGTAGGCAAACCAGCCTGTGGTGTTTTTTTTTTTTCCTGACCTTTTTTCCTCTAACATAGGGTTCTCTGCACCTCCCGCCGCCCAGCCTCCCAGTTCGACAGGCCTTAATGTCGACTTTGACTCCGTGTTCGGCAATAAGTCGGCCGCCAACAGCACAGACTCTGCTGGTAAGAGAGAAGTTAACCCAGTTGCTGTGACTCACTCACTGCTTTTCTCTCCACATGATGCTTCACATCCATCTCACTGCTGAAGGCCAATGTGTTTTGGGGACCCAGAGCCTTTATGGAGTAGATAATTGGACCATGTTAAGCTAGCAGAGTGGAACTAGCATGTGAAAATGGTTATACGACCGTTTTTCGTTCTTTTAGTAGTTTGCCGTGGTATTTTTATAAGAAAATGATCTTGATCTCTTTTGTGTCATGTACTCAATATCTTAATACACTGCAGTGACAAAATCACATCTTAAGCTTTTCATAAAACAACCTTGTTGCATTAATTCGCTTGAATATTGGTTTCATCAAGTCTCAGTTTTGATTTAAACCCATGACTGGTTTGAAACCAAGATATCTTATGTAGGAGCAGTGGTTGGCACTCTAAAACATTGAGCCATGGTGCTCATATTAGCGACTCGTGTTTAAATCCAGCTTACAACACATAAATTAATAAATCAATGTTAAATTGAACATAAATACAAATTATTGGTGTTATTATGCATGTTATTTCAAAGGGGGAAAAATCATATGGTACATTACGGAAGTTGACTTGAATTTAGCTTAAATTTCTAAGCATTTTTTTTTAATGTGAGTCCATGTCATGTAAAAATAAGACCACCATAAGTTGCACAGTCATATTTTGAGATGTTCCTCATTCTGTCCTCTTTCTCTCCTCTCACTTTGTGGTTTGATCTGTTTGGGCCACTGGCTTTGCATGGCATGGCACTGCATGCCTGGGTGAGTTGACTTCACAAGATTTTATCCACATTCTTCCCCTTTCAGTCCTGCAACATTAGCTCTGAGGCCAGCTGCCTCTTGCTCCACCCAACCTAATTGCACTTTTTGTGTTTGTGTGTGTTGTCTGCGTCTTTTATCCCTCTCCCATTCCCTCTCCTCTGTTTGTTTAAGATGATATTTTAGGTGGCATCTTGAAACCCACAGTGGCCTCTCCCAACCAGGGCCTGACGCCCAGCGCCCAACAGCCAGGCAAACTGGTTTCCGATGATTTGGATTCCTCCCTGGCCAACCTTGTGGGCAGTAAGCGTCCTGTTCTTGTTACATCAAGCAAACCCTCTGCATTAGGGCTGCACGATTAATCAAAATAAAATTGAAATTGCGATATGGAACATCAGGAACATAAACTTTCATGCTATTTATTGATTTATTCATCTTAAAAGGGTGAATTTAGCATTACACAATCGCTGGCATAGCCCTCACAAGTTTTCTCTTTCTTACAGATCTCGGTATTGGAAATGGAACAATGAAGAAGTATGAACATTTGCCACTCATCTCAATCCAAATTCATAGTTTTCTTCTAAATTTATCATGATTGTTTCTTCTGTTCTTCCTCAGTGACATCCACTGGAGTCAACCCGGAGAGAAGAAATTGACTGGAGGAACCAACTGGCAACCAAAGACGGCTCCGACCACAACATGGAACCCTGCCACTATGGTGAGGAAACAATATGTGCTTTCTCTGACTCGAATGAAACAACTTATGCTAGAAACAGCTGTCATAAACCAATAGACGCACAATAGCTGGAGATCCTCCACTGATTCTGAAACATGGGCTCTGTTCCAAACCCTGATGAGCTGCCTCGCTGTCTGCTGTCTACATGGGCAGCTAACTTCTAAGACAGCATCATAAGTGACTGAATTCAAAGCCTGTACATTAGCAAAAACTAATTTTATGTGGCCAAAATGGCAGTCCAGTGCTTGGATGATGATGATGTATACAGACACAAAGTTGCTAGCATTATGCTAACATTTGTTTTGTAGGTGTACAATGATCAATAGAGACTCCTGTCTCTTCAAACATTTGCGTAACAGGTTTTATTGTCATGTAATAGAACTTCATGTAATTGACTTCTTCTGTTTATTATTAACTGTCAATATCTTCGTTGGTGCTCCTGTGTCATCCCACAATTGCATATCAGCGATATTTAACAATTTCCGAGTTGGTACAACTTCAGGTGGTAATCTGTTGCACTTTTCCAAATTGGAAGTTGATTCCATGTCCATATACTTTGAAGTTAGCATGTGGTTAAGCTAACAACTTGATACAAATATGGGATGAAATTGTATTTTAATTAGTAATACTATTTTATAGTAATACTTTTCAGGATACTTTCCAGTATTATTATGTTTATTATTGTTGTTGTTTTATTTTCACTGGGGTTGCCACAATGCATTTTGGTATTGCCTAATTTCTGAAACATATACACGATTCTGCTTTCATTTTGACCAAATTGAGGTATCTCATAAAGCAACATGATTTTGCTGCCTACTTGTCCTTATTGTTGTCTAGGTAGGCAGCACACTAGCTTTTGGAACAGAGCTATAATCCACCCTCAAAAACAGCTGGAATGTATTCTGTCTTGTCTGTATTTACAATGTGTTTGTGTGAGTTTACAGTTTGAGATGTTATTGTGTTGTATGCCCTCTAATTGTGTTTGTTGCGTTGTATAACTGTTCTCGTCCGGGGGATAAACAGAATGGCATGCTTTTCCCACAATACGTAAGTCGAAATGTTGAGTTGGACTATTCTCTGAAACGCATGAGATTATTAACCACCGCCACCACATTTGCTTTGGTCACAATTTATGACCTGTGTGTGTTTGAGTGACCAAAATTGCACTGAAACCCATGAGCTGATCTAACCACGTTATCTCAGCATGGCTGACAGATCTCTTCCTCCTCTACCCTTCCCTCATCGAATTCATTTGTTTATCGCCATCAGCAAACAACTGTAGTCATTTTGGCGTGAATCAATGGGCTAGTGTTTCCAGTGGAGGGTTTACTGGACAATGTGCACATTCTAATACAAGGTACTCCAAATGATTGATTCAGAGCCATCACGTGACTTGGTAAACGTTCTGATGGAAACGCTTCCACTGGAGAGATATTTCTTTCTTAAACAGGATGTTTTGAGCTGGATTTATAAGTACATCAGCATGATTTAGTCACATTAACTCCTGCAGAGTTAAATGTTTCTGTAGATGGTGTTTCTCTCTGATTGCTTACTCTAGATACAAGTTTACATTGTACCGTTTGCATCTTAACTGAGATTCCGTAAATATGCCAGCATATTTATCTCTCATTATCTTGAGATTCATTTCAGTTTGTTCTGATTCAGTGTGATATACACAGAGAAGCACACAAGATTGAGTTTTACATTGCTAAAGGGTCAATGTTTGGCTGTAAATCAAATTATCTATTTATGAAATGTATAACTGTGGCTCTACGTTCAGATAGGACCAACAGTGTTCAGAGCATTTGTTAAATGTTGCTGTCAATCGATTAATTGCAATTAATCTCATCGCGATTAATAAAAGTTTGTGTTTACATAATGTGTGTGTGTACTGAGTATATTTAATATGTATATATAAATGCACATGCATGTGTATATTTAACAAAAATATATTAAATTTAAATAAAAAATATTTATATATATATATATATATATATATATATATATATATATATATATATAATACAAATTATAAGTGTGTGTGTATGTATGTGTGTGTATATATATATATATATACAGTGGGTACGGAAAGTATTCAGACCCCCTTAAATTTTTCACTCTTTGTTAAATTGCAGCCATTTGCTAAAATCATTTAAGTTCGTTTTTTTTTCCTCATTAATGTACACACAGCACCCCATATTGACAGAAAAACACAGAACTGTTGACATTTTTGCAGATTTATTAAAAAAGAAAAACTAAAATATCACATGGTCCTAAGTATTCAAACCCTTTGCTGTGACACTCATATATTTAACTCAAGTGCTGTCCAATTCTTCTGATCATCCTTGAGATGGTTCTATACCTTCATTTGAGTCTAGCTGTGTTTGATTATACTGGTTGGACTTGATTAGGAAAGCCACACACCTGTCTATATAAGACCTTACAGCTCACAGTGCATGTCAGAGCAAATGAGAATCATGAGGTCAAAGGAACTGCCTGAAGAGCTCAGAGACAGAATTGTGGCAAAGTACAGATCTGGCCAAGGTTACAAAAAAATTTCTGCTGCACTTAAGCTTCCGAAGAGCACAGTGGCCTCCATAATCCTTAAATGGAAGACGTTTGGGACGACCAGAACCCTTCCTAGAGCTGGCCGTCCGGCCAAACTGAGCTATCGGGGGAGAAGAGCCTTGGTGAGAGAGGTAAAGAAGAACCCAAAGATCACTGTGGCTGAGCTCCAGAGATGTAGTCGGGAGATGGGAGAAAGTTGTAGAAAGTCAACCATCACTGCAGCCCTCCACCAGTCGGGGCTTTATGGCAGAGTGGCCGACAGAAGCCTCTCCTCAGTGCAAGACACATGAAAGCCTGCATGGAGTTTGCTAAAAAACACCTGAAGGACTCCAAGATGGTGCGAAATAAGATTCTCTGGTCTGATGAGACCAAGATAGAACTTTTTGGCCTTAATTCTAAGCGGTATGTGTGGAGAAAACCAGGCACTGCTCATCACCTGTCCAATACAGTCCCAACAGTGAAGCATGGTGGTGGCAGCATCATGCTGTGGGGGTGTTTTTCAGCTGCAGGGACAGGACGACTGGTTGCAATTGAGGAAAAGATGAATGCGGCCAAGTACAGGGATATCCTGGACAAAAACCTTCTCCAGAGTGCTCAGGACCTCAGACTGGGCCGAAGGTTTACCTTCCAACAAGACAATGACCCTAAACACACAGCTAAAATAACGAAGGAGTGGCTTCACAACAACTCTGTGAATGTTCTTGAATGGCCCAGCCAGAGCCCTGACTTAAACCCAATTGAGCATCTCTGGAGAGACCTAAAAATGGCTGTCCACCAACGTTTACCATCCAACCTGACAGAACTGGAGAGGATCTGCAAGGAGGAATGGCAGAGGATCCCCAAATCCAGGTGTGAAAAACTTGTTGCATCTTTCCCAAAAAGACTCATGGCTGTATTAGATCAAAAGGGTGCTTCTACTAAATACTGAGCAAAGGGTCTGAATACTTAGGACCATGTGATATTTCAGTTTTTCTTTTTTAATAAATCTGCAAAAATGTCAACAATTCTGTGTTTTTCTGTCAATATGGGGTGCTGTGCGTACATTAATGAGGAAAAAAAATGAACTTAAATGATTTTAGCAAATGGCTGCAATATAACAAAGAGTGAAGCATTTAAGGGGGTCTGAATACTTTCCGTACCCACTGTATATATATATATATGTGTGTATATAATATATATACGTGTGTGTGTATATGTATTTATATGTACAGTATCTCACAGAAGTGAGTACACCTCACATTTTTGTAAATATTTTATTATATTTTTTCATGTGACAACACTGAAGAAATTACACTTTGCTACAATGTAATGTACAGTGTAAATTTGCTGTCCCCTCAAAATAGCACACAGCCATTAAAGTCTAAACTGCTGGCCACAAAAGTGAGCACACCCCTAAGTGAAAATGTCCAAATTGGGCCCAAAGTGTCAATATTTTGTGTGGCCACCATTATTTTCCAGCACTGCCTTAACCCTCATGGGCATGGAGTTCACCAGAGCTTCACAGGTTGCCACTGAAGTCCTCTTTCACTCCTCCATCACGATATCACGGAGCTGGTGGATGTTAGAGACCTTGCGCTCCTCCACCTTCCGTTTGAGGATGCCCCACAGATGCTAGTTCATCACCTTTACCCTCAGCTTCTTTAGCAAGGCAGTGGTCGTCTTGGAGGTGTGTTTGGGATCGTTATCATGTTGGAATACTACCCTGTGGCCCAGTCTTCAAAGGGAGGGGATCATGCTCTGCTTCACTATGTCACATGTTGGCATTCATGGTTCCCTCAATGAACTGTAGCTCCCCAGTGCCGGCAGGACTCATGCAGCCCCAGACCATGACACTCCCACCACCATGCTTGACTGTAGGCAGGACACACTTGTCTTTGTACTCCTCACCTGGTTGCTGCCACACACGCTTTACACCATCTGAACCAAATAAGTTTATCTTGGTCTCATCAGACCACAGGACATGGTTCTAGTTATCCATGTCCTTAGTCTGCTTGTTTTCAGCAATCTGTTTGTGGGCTTTCTTGTGCATCATCTTTAGAAGAGGCTTCCTTCTGGGACGACAGCCATGCAGACCAATTTGATACAGTGTGTGGCGTATGGTCTGAGCACTGACAGGCTGACCCCCCACCCCTTCAACCTCTGCAGCAATGCTGGCAGCACTCATACGTCTATTTCCCAAACGCAACCTCTGGATATGATGCTGAGCATGTGCACTCAACTTCTTTGGTTAACCATGGCGAAGGCCTGTTCTGAGTGGAACCGGTCCTGTTAAACTGCTGTATGGTCTTGGCCACCGTGCTGCAGCTCAGTTTCAGGGTCTTGGCAATCTTCTTATAGCCTACGCCATCTTTATGTAGAGCAACAATTCTTTTTTTCAGATCCTCAGAGAGTTCTTTGCTATGAGGTGCCATGTTGAACTTCCAGTGACCAGTATGAGAGAGTGAGAGCGATAACACCAAATTTAACACACCTGCTCCCCATTCACACCTGAGACATTGTAACACTAACGAGTCACATGACACAGGGGAGAGAAAATGGCTAACTGGGCCCAATTTGGACATTAAGGGGTGTACTCACTTTTGTGGCCAGCGGTTTAGACATTAATGGCTGTGTGTTGAGTTATTTTGAGGGGACAGCAAATTTACACTGTTATACAAGCTGTACACTCACTACTTTACATTGCAGCAAAGTGTCATTTCTTCAGTGTTGTCGCATTAAAGGTAAAATAAAATATTTACAAAAATGTGAGGGATGTACTCACTTATGTGAGATACTGTATATTATTATGTATATATTTCTTAAATATATACATAATATTCACAGTACACACATTATGTAAACAAACTTTTATTTTGGATGCGATTTAATTGGAATTAATTGTTTGACACCACTCATTTTTTATATGTTTATTGTTGAAAAGATTGGGGATCTTTTTAAGATTTAGAAAAAAAAATGAAATTAATCTGTTATGCTCAAAGGCTGTGTTTGTTTGATCAAAAATATAGTAAAACTGTAATATTCCTAAATATTATTCATTTATAAATATTATAAGTTGATTGCAAAGCAGATTTTTTTTTTTAGCCATAACACATTACTTTTTAGTCTTTGGTGTCTCGTTATACTTCATAAATCATTCTAATATGCTGATTTGCTGCTTAGGAAACATTTCTTATCAATATTAAAAATGGTTATGATTGATGTTTGAGGACACATTATACAATATTTTCAGGATTCCTTAATAGAAAGTTCAAAAGAACAGCATTTATTTGAATTTTTCTTGTAACAATGTAAAATTATTTACTGTCACTTTTGTTGAATTTAAAGGCAAAATGAGCATGAACAATTAAATATCTGTCAATTAAATGTCTAATTACTTTTCTCCATCAAAGCTATATATACACCAGCACAGTAAAGGGTGTCATGACATCTAAACAGTCTTCTCTGCATTTTCCAAAGTTGTCATAGTTCATGGATAAATAACATTGTGTTCGAAAAAAAATGTTTATTTAACAATTCATTGGTCATTTGGTCACCATTATTGAATTTAGGAGGCCATTCAGAGGAACGAGGCACCAGTGGAAATAAAAGTGTGTCTGTGGCTACCGAAGGTCTTATTGAGAATCTCACAGCTCCTTCACAAAGAGCTTCTCTCTTCCACCAGAGCCTTGCACCTGCAACTAATCACTCTGCCTTCAAAGAGGACACACACACACTGTTTCTTGCTCTCTTCCTCTTTATCTCCTTGCGTATATTCCTGTTTTGATGTTCTGTGTGTAAAGACATCTCTAATGTTTCCCAGATGTGAGCGACTCTCCATGAAGAGAGAAAGCTGAAAGACTGAAGTATCTTTTGCTAATTAATTAAAAAAAAAAAAGCATTCTGTTAGTTCACTTGCACAAAGCTGCCTTTGTTCACCGAGCGTCGTGTGTAAATGTGGAAACTGAGATGCCGTGTCTGGGGCAGTTGTGATCTCATGGCTGCACGAGTGGAAAATTCTCACTCAAGGTGTTCAGAAGAATCGTTCTTTCATGCTTAAAAAAAAAAAAAAACTGATGATGTTTTACCTGTGGTATTTCTGTTCTAACATTGAATGTTTCCTCCTAGGCTCCCTCTGTCATGGCCTTCCCTGCCACAACGCCCACAGGAATGATGGGATACACAATGGTGAGTGGAAACTGAGAATTTATGCATTACTC